>LUCH01018292.1:0-15900 GCA_013368495.1 Paragonimus heterotremus
TCACTCACTCCTGAGTTGTATATAGCGTTTAGATCCACTACAATCACCTGTTCCCTTCTCATAGACTTTTCAATCAACCCCTTTTGATGGAACACACTACACTCGAGGTTCGGTCTTGCTGGAGCCGGCCAGTCATTCATAACCCTGTTCCATCCGGGATTCGAACTCCGACCACGTTTCCATGAGGCAACCCCGTTGACCACCGTGCTATTTACCTCACATTGTGCACGACTAAATTATGTACAAGTCCGCATTCGCTTTTGAGTAGTATTCACATTGGCCAGTCCCATGTGGGGGAGACACGATAATTGTCTTGTTAACTCTACTTGGCGACCTCACGATTGGGAAACTTTCCAGACGATTCGGCCTCTGAATGGTCTTCCCTGTCCTGTTCGGTCTTCCGGTTTGCGTCTTACGGCTTCAAACGGCTCGTATTTCTAAAGCTGAAATGATGTTCCATTCGAGATACCTTTTCCTTTTGCATGTTGCGTCACTGCTGGATCAACTTTAATTTACTGCTGAAGACTGATCTTTACAGGTTGAAGACAGGAGTGGCACTAAATTTCTCGATCACTCACTCATCCCTGCGTGTTAGTAACCTGAGGGTAGGGCCAGTCTTTAGCTCCTAGGTTAGCTTAAGGTTGCTCACGCAAATCCCAAAAGAGTGCATAAAATTTTTATGGTTAGGCTGTGCGGTAAAATGTTCATTCCTACTGCTCCGTGCACTGTCAACTCCACAGCTCGTTGGCGTAAGTTAGGGAGACCAGTCAATGGTTCAGTAGCTAGTCATCTATCCCAGTCTGCGGATTAGCCAATTAGTTTGTGGTCAGAGGCTTTGAGAGACATGGTGGTTGATCGGGTACAGCTTCGTGAATATTGTTTGATTGATTTTTGTACAAAGTTCGGACGACAAATGAAGCAAAACAGTGAGTACAGCGCGGAAGTCGTTTCACAGGCGCCGTCGTACTTTCGTTTCTAGCTGTGTTATTTATCTGAAGAATGTAGGCATTTATATGACGCATTTTTGTCTCTAGAGTTGGCATAGAAATAAGTTACATTCTCACCTGATGATCGTTTTCATAGCTGATTCACTGAAAACGAAATTGCTTAGCACATTTTCTCTTTCGAATGACGAGAGTTGGCGAGACATTGCAACTTGTACAAGTTCCTACCAATATGATGAACTTACTTCAACATTAGGTCAGCCATGCACTAGATGCGCGTTATGTCAGTTCTTTGGTAACACCTGTGAAAATTGTTATATACCCAAAACAGTTGCACTTGAGAACTGCTGCAGTCAGAGTCCAACTAGGGCGTTCTACTGTTAGTCTTTCGGAAAAGTTCCCAGAGAATCCCGAGATTGATGAGCGGCTCTGGCGCACGACACATCTGTCCTTATGAAACGTGCATCCGATAATTTGACGCAATTCTTGTTTGCGCGAATTTCGAGCGGGTGTGGAGACAATTGACTAGATGAGGCAGCGGGTTTGTATGGACTACTTTTACACACAGGCATTTATTGTAGAATCTAATGACAACGACTTCTTTCATTAATGGCAGTTGCATCCTAACATTTATGAGATGGTGTTGGCGGAGTCGCTGTAGAAACGGATGTCTGCACGAGGATGGTTATCATTAACCGCCAGTAGAGAATAAACTATTTGAACCGGTGAGCTTAAAACCTGTCTGAAAGTTTAGATTCTGCGTTTAGTCATAGTGAAATGGGAATCATGAAATGTTGCAACATTTTAAAGGTACCTTCTAGACTGATCAACTTGTAGTCTACTTTTCGGTGAATTTATTCGTCTCAAATCCCTTCAAATGGGAACAACAACATGTAATGACTTGGTAACTAAATTCTAGTAGGCCAAACTAGTACGAAGTTGGTTACGGTTACCGTCTGTGTTATGGGATTTTGAATACAGAACTGATACTAGTTCAACCAGGTCTGAAAGATTGGAGTTCGCTGTCCATCTCGGACACTATACAGATTACTGAACCAACCGCGCGGTCTTCGAGCGAGAGAATTTAAATCCAAGTTGATGGATTTTTTAAACTGAAGTACTTCGAGAAAGAACCAGAGTAGTTACCTTGATAGGAGGGGTGTCACGTGAGGAATGGACTGCATATGAAACGACTGCTATCCCTAAAACTTTTTGTATGCGAAGCGATAAGCGGATGTAACTGGAGGCCTTGATGATTACCGTTTGTCAATCGTCTTGATATCCTTTACAGTTTGGTATGGCGTCGATTTTGTCAACAACTCAATGCACAGTATCATCGCACCTATGCTGCGTACCCAAACCCGATGATTCCAGCAAAATCAACCGTGCTTCATCGACGCCTGTCAGTTACATCCCTCAGGTAATTTTGTAAGTCGGCCAGCATGTAGAGCTTGACCTCCTCTGTGAACCTTGAACTGGGCACAGCCGATCGTAGAATCCACCAGCAGAGTGTCAACAGAAGGTAACACCAGGGAATACTAGATCGTTCATAATGTCATCCATATGGGTTTCCCAGTACCAGTTCCTCGAAGTACATCGATTAACATACCTGGTTGAGCTTCGCTGGTTGGTTGAAAGAAGCATGTATGTGGTCGTACACTTTGGTAGAATATATCCTATTTTATGATGGGGAACTATGTTCACTATAGATTACCACTTCACTCAGAGGCACATGATCAGTGCTACATATAACTATTTGGGAGCCGCTTACCATGAATTGCCTGAGTTAAGTCCGTCCGGCTAGATCAGTAGAAGTGACTAAAACGCCATGTTCTTGGCATCGCTATTATCATACCCAGTTGTGGAGTATGTTGCAGTCACAGTACTTAGCGACGAGCTACTATATATGGACGATCCTGGACCGACTAAGATAAAACAGCCTTGCTGCCACGGTCGGTAGAGCTTTTTATCAGACTCTTCGGAACCTATCATCACATTTTTCTTGTTATCTCACATCACAACGGTGCCGCTGGCTAGCAACTGTCTGATGGTGAGCAGCGAATTTCGGCAAATAAACCCCTCACCATCGTCCATAGTGGGCTTCAACTGTCGTGCCACATCTCGTGGGAACTTATCAATTTAGGCATGTACCGCGAAGTGGAGCGCCACAACAGCCAATCGCAAAACTGAACCAGTAAGTGTTCAACGTAGTTTGTTAACTGTTTTTCAATCGGACGAGCTTGCTTTACTCTCAAAGTAGAAAGAACTGACAGTCGCTATGTTCCCACCCGCACATTTTTGCACATCTGTAATTTTCCTTCCCAGTACTCCAACTTGCTTACTGCTAAATATTGGAATATCCTACTCGACAAGTTAATCATTTTTTGGATTTCAGGCCGACTCGTGTATACCGAATCTTCATTCTCGGATAGTTTCTCAGCGTAAGTGTATATTAGTTTTTATAATGTGGCCACCGTTTGAACTCTTGAAGCTTGTAATGAGAATACCCAAACTGTTGAAAACCTCATGAACTAGATTTGACTCATAATAATCATTTAGTTGAAAAACGAATTCCCGAACTAGGAAATGCATGCTGATTAAAGCGTAAAAATGGGATTTGCCATCCGACAACCAGGCGATAAACTAGCGGTTGTTTAGGATTGTCTGAGTTTTAACCCATTAGGAATGCCGATAGGTTGCAGTCGGAGTTCGAGAGTCCAATAGAACATTAAAGCCACGTAACGCTGGCTGATTCAATCAAATCCCGCTCGTTCTGTTTGAGCCTTGGGTAGGCCTGTGTGCTTCGCAGATGACCCGAATTGACTGACTTGGACTTACCCTATAACTTAACTGATAAGAAAACTTCAACAGTGGCACACTTGAACGAACTGCTTAGTTAAACATATTGCTATAGGGCACGTAACCACGATTAAAGGAAAATGGGGGTACGATATATGTGGAATTTTGCTACTCATAACACTGACAGTGTTAGATTATCTTTGAATTTGAAGCGGTAAGCATGCAGTTGGTTGATGCCTGTGGTAAAACCAGTATTGTCACTCTGTATTTCAAACGTACACCATCTGCGTATAATCCGAAACGAAACACCAACGAGTGGTCACACTTGAAAACGGATGGCTTTCAGAACATTCAGTAGGCCGGTATGGCTGGTAATTCAGTTGAAACAAGAACCGATTAGAAGAGGAATTGAGAAGCACTGAAGATGAAGAACCAGGCTGCACATCAATATCTTATCGATTTGAACAAAAGTATCTACAACAATAAATCAGTGTTTGTAAAAGCCCACATGGTTCTCTTTTAAACGAAAACCATAAATCTGGTCAACTTGGGTTGTATGTTTATGGCAGGACGATTAACCTCAGTGTGTAGTGAGTTTGTCCTCGTTTGACACTGTTGTCATGGGTTTACTGGAAGAGCAACATCCATTGAGCACGGTCTCTAATCATCATCATCATAGACAGCAATGCATCAATGGTTCACACTGATGCTTTAGTGCCACACAATCACGAAGAAGAAACAAACTTTATTTAGGTAGAGAGAAGAAAAAAAGGGAGAGGGAAGGGGATCTAGCCACTAAAAATAGCTAGGTCTATATTCAAATATATAACATCAAGGCGCCTACACCTTGCAAACAAACAACCGAGCTGTAAGTGAAAGTAAGGCGTCATCAGCAAGACATCTTCCTTGTGGCTTTCACTGCCCCGCGTCATTAAGTGAACATCGTTCAAACTTGATTAGATACGTGACATCTGTGTATGTCTTCCAATCTGCCGCTTTCACAAAATCCATTGAGCTAAAGGTGTGCTATTCGTACACCTCGCCAGCGGTGATTATACTTGTAACGATCGGGATTTGAACTCAGCTTCCTCCCATGGCAGCATTGTTGACAACTATCTCATCCAATCCTTAGAAGTATGGACTAAATTCTATGTGATTCTGTTGTAAACCCTCCAAAACGATACGCTGGTTCGTTCTCGATATAGCGGTGTGCTTGACAGGAATCGAACTCTCTTTGTAATAAATAACACGGAAATCTCTGTCCCGAAAACTACCACAACTTACCCGTGATTTGCTCCCAAGAGAAGCCGAAAGACGCTTCCAAAAAGTAGTTTTGTTCCGCCCGGAAACCTGTGACCAAGTCGAAAAATACAAGGCATTTATATGGCGCGCGGTGGCCGAAAAATTTCTGAATCACAAAAGAGAAGGACAGCTGCCGGAAAACATAGCATCACCAATGTACATAGCGGAATAAAACGTCGGACGGGTAAAAACTACCCAAGATCACCTCTCGATCGCTGTGAACAGTTCTGCTAACTAGGACTGAGACAGTCGTTTTTTTCTCGAGGACGGAGGCGGTTTTAGACGGAAGGAAATGGACACCCTGACGGATTCTTACCTTTTAACATGGTTGAAGGTCTACACAAGTGGATCATGTCTAACGCCAATGCAATGGGCAAAGTTACCTCACGAGAACATGGTCGGACACAGTCAGCAAAAATGAAATCTAGGCCCTAGTACTTCCATCAAAGTGATGCTGGCTTAATAGTCCGATTGCCTGTGAGTGGCATTTAATTTGTACCATATAGTTTCATCGGGTCTCACAACTACGAAATTATCACGGTCCACAATACACTCCGAACAGCCGGACTTATACAGCATTTAAAAACTATCTAACTGTTCTGATGTACAGAATGTGACGATAAGTAACAGTTTCTGTACGGAGAACATACCACTAGTTTACATACGGTGACATGTTTAAACAGAACGACTTGAGTAATTAAGAATGAATATGCCCGGATCAGACCGATTACCACGAAACTCGCAGATTGTCTTTCGTTAATACAAAGATTGATGTAAGCGGTAGACGATCAGCGACTCTCACTAACATGCCTACACATCAGTTTCATTATTGAATGTCAAACAAATTGGAGTTTTATAACACTGATTTTGAAGTACTGCCTGGAAGCTTTTAATGAGTTTGGCCATATTTGTTTACCGCTGTTGATTCGCGTTCGCATCTGATGCAACATACTTTAAATTGTCCTCGATATCACTTGACTACTCATGAGTAGGCAGCGTATAAAAAAGATTTTTCCACATAACTCGCTCTTCACCTACGGTTGATGGCAGCAGTCGCATCCCCTTGGATATTCCAGTCGACCCCTTTCGAAAAGAATTATGTACAAGGTTGTTTATAATCATCCGCCAGCAGAGAATGAACTAATTGGACCTTTTAACCTAAAAGCTTGTTTTAATTCTGCATCTGCCCATACCTAGTGAGATGGGAATCATGTTAGGGGTCGGCTGGAAGGTCTTTAAGAATACGACAGCTGCGACCAATTGTGGGTGATGTCCAATTTGCATAATAACCAAAGTTCCCTACTGCTCATCAGTAAAGATGGTTTTACTATATTATCTGCCAGTTAATATTCCTTTAAATAGGTATCATAGTTGCTGAGCAAGTGAAGTAGACTACTTTGTCAAATCGCTGCTGCCTTCCCAAAATTGTTGGTTGCGTTCTTTTCTGCTAGGGGCATACGAGTCGGCCTTTTCTGCAGCCTTGACTTCTGTGTCATCTAACGCGTGTTTTTATAGTTCACTTGCGTTTTATTTACTAGCGAAAGATTCTATAAATACAAGCTATCTTGAGTGATTACTTCCGTTCTATTTCGTCTTCCATGCTGGTCGGGTGAAGAGCTGCTGAAGCTTTCAGTAAACAGAATGACTATGATTATAGCGTGAGCAGAGTCCCGGCCTCAGGTATTCTTACACGGACCAGCGAATAGTGTCGATGCAGTAAATTGAGCGATTGTTTTTCCAACTATAAGTCAAACTAATATTCATAGTGCTATCCTTCTATGATGCTGCTTGGCTTCATTTTGTTGCCACCGGAACAATCGTCGTTTTTTGATAATTATTTCATGTTACCAGCTCAGATAATTTCTACGACTTATCTAATCATCCCGGTTTGTAATGAGCTGAGAGCTAGTTTTTGTTGATGTCGAGCAAATCACAACCTAGTTTTATTCACATTGGCTATGTCCACATTTCATTCATTACACATACAAAACTAATTGATCAGATGTATATATATATATTTCAGTTTTCTTACAGCAGATAGTGTCACCCAAAAACAGATACGGGTTTGTGGCGTACAAGCGTAATAAAACTGAAGAACATGGACTTAGTTGCTGAATAGCCATTAGTTACAAGACAAAATATTGGTTTTTGGTGCTCATCTATATTGGTCTAGCTGAAAACAGCAAGAAGGTTCATGGCCGACGAATGACATTTCTATGTGTTACTCAAAATCAACGATATACATAAGCTTGCCAGTTTTTGTTGGCGTGCAGGCATGACAGTTGTAGTGGTGATCAGAACAGTCCTATAGAGGTATATTCTATTGGTGGCCATACCATTTTCATCTGGTAACACACAAAATGTAACATTTGGAAGTAACAACTGAATAGGTGTGGAAATTTCAGATGCAACTAACAGGCAAACGTACGCCGATGTGACGTCACTGACTATTTCTCTGATTCTGGTTCTTCCACATCAGTTGACAAATCGTGAATAGTCAACTGTCAACGTTGGAAGAATAAGCCATAAATATTTATGTGAAACCTTAGTTCGGGTAGAATGTCACAGTGCGAAACCTGTTAGTGGAACGTTATCAAAATTCGGATCAAGGCTTCAAATATCTTCTTTAAGACAGTAAGGGTAGAGACATCAATGCGAAAATCTCCAGTAGATGACCCATCTTTAGACCGGTACAATGCAAGCAGGCATCACAATATAATCAAGAAATCAGTCGGACTTATTACAGAGAAACTGGGTCATCCATCGATCAGGTTATGTAAGCTTGACTGGCCCATTACTTTCCGCCCTTCCATTGGTTCACCCACGCGCAAGTCGGTCAGTGGTCCAGTGGATTTGAGGCCATGGTGTACACTTGAACTGAACAAACCACTCTGATGACATTACACTCCGTCAAACATTCTGATTGAACGAGGACGTTTCAGTACAACAGGGGAGTACTTCAGTTGTGCCTTGGCACAAAACGAATTGGTAGTTCAAATGACCACTCACAATGTATAATACTCTTGCCGTGCGCATAATTCAGAAGAAATATAAGATGTATGCTTAACACAAGTTAATTAACCGGACAAATCATTAGTTTCAAAAAACTCAATTCCGGCGAACCTTCTCTCATGTCTGAATAGAATCATATGCACTTGAAAAATATGAAGAAGTAAACAGTGGCTACCTTTAGTTTGGAAATGCCTTCAAATCCGTGAACTACCGTTGCTTATCAACCAAATCGGAGGTGTATGGAACAACGTCAGAAGTTTGGAAGTGTGTCGGTCAATCACTTTCCGTAAGAATGATAAAAAATGTATTCGGATTTCATGTTCACTGTTAGTCACCTGTTCGTCTTTGGGACCGTTGACCACCTATAAGTGGGGTTGACATCCGATTGTTTACTAATTGTAAATGACACCTAATTGGTGTGTCCTTTTACATAGAGTAATCAATTCCAGCCGGATGATATTCATATAGTTGTGGTTTTGGATCGATAGAATCTGTCGTTAAGTACCAGGTTTTGCCAAGAGATGGAGTCGATAAGAAGAGAAATCTACAGCTAATGGGGAGAAAACTGGAGAATGTTAACATGACAAAGAGCATAGGGTGACTACTGACTGTTCTAGTAAGCCAGCTATAGAGTGTGCCGCAGGGGTTCAACCAGCCCGAATGACGCTGTTCGTGAGTGACGATGCACAGTCAAACAAAGAGATTGGAATGTTGATTCCACTCCTTTATATTTTCTTCGTCTATATCCTAAGTATCGCGTACAACGTTGGACACCTTACGTAAACACAATTATACAACTCGTGGAAAGCGTTCAGGGCCTTTCACCTCGTTTTTGATTCAGGGATGACGGAACATGATTTATACGCTACTGGACTTTTTCACCACAGCACTGTCGTAGGAGGTAAGATCGCACTGAAGCGAATGACAAACCACTTACGCGGTAGCCTATGGTACACCCTATAAAAAGAACGGAAGGAAAATGGGTCAAAGGAAACAGAAGGTTGTCGAGGATGATTCGTTATAATACGACAAAAAATCAGAAAACTGCTTCTTTCCCTTAGTTGATCTGAAGGATGCAACCGGTTGGCCAGAGATGTGCTTTCGGCATGTGTTTAAGATTCCAAAAGGCGTTGACTTATATTGCGAGAGGATATTTCCCCAGTACTCTCAGGGTGGTGAGAGGCTTCTCAGTTAGCAGACCTTTGAATTGTTTTTCTTTGTCTATTAGAACTAACTGGTTTGGTTATTCTTATTCACTATGTCACCACTCACCTTAACGACTACTATTATTGTATGACTTGTAATGAGCTCAGTTAGTTGGACGCAAATTGGACACGCTATAACGTTTTGTAACGAAAGTAATCATAAAATAGGTGGTAATCCTAAGGCTTTGTCACGAGACATATATTTCGTGTTCGCCGTTGACAAGTATCACCTCTGATGTGAAGGCCCGGGATACACTGTCATTCAAAATGCTTCTGAGAAACTACCGAATGCGCAGGGCTTTTTATAAGTGCCCAATGTATGCAGTTAACTTTGATCGATGACCATCAGTATAACATGAGATCCATCCCCTTAAGTATGCCTTCCTGTAACAGTCTGATATCACGAGAGTTCAGTTCATCCTCCTCCTGCATGTTGCGTTAATGAAAACGGACAATCGAACAATGTCCTAGTCATCTCAGCTTACTAAGCACTACACATAAATGACAGATGTGCGTCATATATTCAACTTTTATTTATAATAGATATCCAACCACCGGGCGGACGCAAAGAATGAATTGGCCCACATTTGCAAACAAAACATTGTCCTTTTACATGAGCAAGTAGGAATAAGTAATATTTGCACCGGTAGCCTATATCATTCCATGAGGAGCATGCTTACTGGTCAGTACTGTAGAAGAGGATAGAAAACCGGTTGTCTTTAAGACCTCATTTTTTACATACGATAGCCGCTAACAACCGGCTGAAATCACGTAGAAGGAAAATGAGGATGAATTCATCTGAGAACAGTTTGGAATGTGTACTATAATTTGGCCATTATTAACAGTTTGTTTAAACCTCTAATTCCTATCAGACTTCAGTGTTTGATTAAGTTCAAACAGTAAGTTTACTGACTCAGGTTTACCTTTCAGTTCTATTAATTCGTGGATTAGCTGTTGACGTTACCATCTGTGATTACTGATGGTTTGTGTGTAGTACACATGATTCACTTGTAGGGAATACACATGTTCGTTTACCATTCTGTCAACTTGATTACGTTTGCTCTGGAGAAGATGCGCCATCCCGGTAGGAAAGCACCGTGATGTTCGTGTTATTCAGACAAAGGTGACCTTACCGGTGTTGACGATGTGAGCGATTTGAGTCATTCTTTTCATCGGTAGACAAATTTGTTCTAAGGTCCAGCCCACTGTTCGGTTAATAAGGCCAAGTTTCCAACAAAGACCACGTGTCGTGTTAGGGCGGCAGACTGGTGTCTGTTAGCTTGTCTATGGCCTACGTTTGCCATTTTTATGTTTTTGTGTGGGTGTGACTAGGCCACTGGAGAGTGCGTGCGTACGCTCGCACTGCCTAACTTAGGACACGCCCTAGCCAGCCATTTCTTGCACGTGCGCACATCGATCGTTTTATAGTTCTCCTAGCCTGGCAGGCGGATAGCCTGCCACATTGTATGGGAGAAAAATAGGCAGCGCAGGTTATGTCCCAATCATAAGAAGCATCGGCAAATCGATGCCAACAAAAGTATAAAAGACTGTACATGGTTGGTTTGCTTTGGGACACGGCCTCGGCCGGTCGCCCGCTTTGCGGAGGGAACCATTGACTGCATACTCCCAACTTCTCGAACGCTTTCTGTATAATGCCATCTCTCTTCGGGACTGCACTTCATGCCTACATTATCTCACTCGCGACTGGATGGTTCCAGCCCCACGTTCGTTTATTCTGGTTTATTTTGTAAAACGATTTCCACTGCAATTAACTCCACTCAAGCAACCTATGGGAAGCCGTGCAATAAAAAGGCACTTGGTGGTCCTTCGACCTGATGAGCTCATTTTTTGTGATTCGGGTCGTCAAGTGACATCATCGAAGCCTTTGTACATAACAACTACGTGATTATACTTTCCATGACAATTGTGAGTTCTTCTAGTCTGAATGTACGAAAACATCAATTGGATGACAGTTCAATTTTGTCAGTTTTAATTTTGTTTTCGTAATCAATATTTTTGTTGCGCGTGTGCAGCTGTTTACCTACGTATAATTATGTACCAATTGCGCACCACTGAACCCGGCTTTTTATCGATCTCATTTGTACGATTTGCTTTTAAGGAGTGACGTTGCTTTCGATGAACCACTGTGTTAGTATTTTCTTGTTTGTTCATTATTCTGCTTTCTGAAAACTGCAATACAAAAACAAAATGGTTCAAAATGAGTTCTTATCGAAATATGGGAGCGAATGAGTTTGTGATGGTTACTGTCTTGTTCTTGGTGTACAGCAGTCGTTTACGAAATGAACGACTACTGTATACACAACAGTACGCAGTATAGACAAAACTTTTCGGGGTGAACATGAGCGAGTTATGTTAGTGTTACTGACGGGCTCACTGCGAAGGCTGTTTAGCCGCGGGCGCTTGAGAACATTACAAAGTAAACGCTATTTATAGCTAACAGCGAGGTTATTTTATGCCCGGATTTTCGACAGATTCGTTTCGAAAGGAAAAACAAGACTTACGTTTTGCTCGTTCCATGGCTTGCCGGTTGTGTAATTCCTTTTCTGGGCCTGTAGTCGGACCTCATGACGCGTTTCCGATGATGTTCTTCGTGTTTTCCATTATTCAGCTGACTTCAGTTATGTGTTGTCATGATTAAAACCGCTGCAGCAGACGACAACGCGATATACGAAGCATTAGAAGGGCTCACTGCGCAGATAAGCCCGACAACTCGTACCGGACCATAAAACGTGAACGGTACCAAGGGACTAATATCATTTGGAAGATGCTCCACCAAATTATGTTTTGGAGCAAGTTATTTTGGATGGGTGGATGAGTGGTAATCTTTTAGTAAACCTGATGAAAGCCGATAAATCGTACTAAGTGAACGTTTATAAATGGTCATCTTTGTTGTATTTCCGTCCAGATGATTGCTTATATAAGGAAATCCGATCAGAACTGTGAACAAGGAAGTCAACTGTTTGATATGGTTTCTCATACTCAGTCTGCTGAGTATTTTCTCGACCACATTCACTCGATGATTCGGTGGTGTATGGAGACTACTTTGATGGTGTAGCAGTTGAGGTTTCTCTCTGGATAGCTGACGAAGCTAAACAAACCCCCTAAATGCCAAAATAGGCAAACTGTAAACAGGCGGTACACACTTCATTTATGTGATAGTGAAGACAAGGTGTGGTCAACCAATGCAAACTTTTGCTACTACTTGTCCAAACGGACAGGCGGTGGTGACTTTAAGTATGGCGCGAACTTCGCGGTGAAGAAGTGTACGCAGCTGGGTAGAAACGGATCGAAAAAGTAAAATAAGTTGAGAGGAATGTAAAGTTATTTAGAGTAGAGTACCACTGAGTGAATGTTATGGAATTCTGGAAAATGTGTACTTATATAAATAAAACTCAGATTGGACCCTTTGAATTTTAGTAAAATTGTACAGAATTATATCTTGTGAACGGAAAGTAGCATCAGCATATGCGTTTGGGCATTCATCTGTAAATATATTGAAGCGTACCTCAGATTGTCGATGTCCGTTATCAATTACCTCATCACACCAGGTAGTTATTCCTCATGAGACGAGTGATTATCGGAGTAAACTTTAGAAACACCGAAATACTGACCGCGAAAAACAGCTGCAATGGTATAAACTGTGGTTAGTTCATGTGCGAAACGATTTAATGTCTCTTTGACAAGCGAGAATGGTCCACCCAGTGATACGGTCCAGATTTTAACAGCAGCCCTTCAATCGGTCGACCTAATAGGTCTCCTAATTGGTCTACGCGAGAATGTCGGAAAACACGGTTGAAATAAATGGGACTTGTACGGTACTATTGATAAAATTACAAAAAGTGTTTTTTCTTTCAAATTTTTCACTGGGATTCTCCAGCTACCTACATTATCCAGCAGAAAAAATCCAAAATCGGGCGCAACTGATAAATGTTCTTGTAAAAGTGCTATGGATTGAAGAAAAATGAGCTTATCAAAACAGTTAATTTCCAATGAAGGTGAGGGCGTCGTAAACGGTACAGTGAAGAAAAATTAGATAGGTACATAATTGCAGCTATCAGTAAGATGATAACCGTACGTTGTATTCCCTGATTGTGGTCAAAATATGAAGTTCATGATAGTTTTACACTTCGCACACTAAAGGACGAAGAGAGTTTGAAGTAAACCATCTGCGATCAAACCAAATGCACTTCAGCAAGTTCAACACTCGTCCTGGTTGGACGCATCATTAGACAATTAAAGCTGAGCTGGATGATCACTGTTGTGTTGAAATAGGTTAGTTGTTTCACTTAGTGTTTCCTTCGTATCGTTAAACGTCTGAAGTCCCTGGGGATTGAAATCAGCATCTTTCCTGGGGCTTCAGATTGAGCTTGTAATAAGCTAAACTACTTGAATGCAACGCAAATTTAGATGACGGTAATAGCTAACCACACCCACGGAATATTGGAGGTTCTTGAGTGAACCTGGGAATAGACGCTTTCATGTTGACACGAGGTGACTTGATTCCGGCTGAATTGATATGATGACTCAAAAAGGCAGTAGCGTCCATGGTAAAAATACAGGTGGACTGATTAATAGATAAGTCAGCTTTTAAAAAACACGAAAAATAATATAAGATCATGTTGATATTCGCCATGGCATCGGCGGTCATCTGCGTTATCATCTATTAAAGACCTTCAGCCACTGTATCTGTGAACCGTACAAAGATCTTCACAGCTTGCAAAGGGAATACGCAGAACTTCGAGTAGTTCGATAGGGTACCTGATAACCGACTTTAGGATTTCGGTTTCAGCTACGAAAAACAGATTGAAGCACATTAGGCCAATCTTGCATAGGAAATATTGAATGTGTGACGCGGTGAAAAACTTATGAATATTGCTAATGTTGCAGCTGTCTGAAGTGGTCAGGTTGCTGTAAACACGAAGATTGTAACAGAGTCTCAAATCATCCGAAACCTTGAAAACTTGGCAACCTACCGTTAGATAATCATACGGTACTGTTACATAGCATGCACCTTCGTTTGTGCGTAGTATAATGCTTGCTTTCGAGAACCCAAGAGCAGGTGTCAAAGGCAGAAACAGCTATTGGAACCATATGTGTACATTATGTGGGACTTGCTACCGAGGAAAATGATGACACACTGCTGACCAACGGGAACGGATACACGTCAGCCATGCGAATTAGTGCATGCGTTTTTTGACATAATTTTCGAGAGGTTTCGTGCAATGAACAACCCCCCGGGTCAAGTGTCTTCGCTGTGACAACAGTAATAAATTGGAGCGTGTAGTCGAATTTGCATTCAGTTCACTTTCGTTTTTCTGGTGGTAGACGACGCGGTCGAGATCGTGCGGGGAACCTTTGATGATGATGCAGTGTACATTGTAGATGGTACCACACGATGACGTGAGGAATGATAGAACCTTCTGGAGCGGAGCTGAACTGGTAAACGAATGGTCTTCATAATTGTTTGCCTATCTTGCCCAGACAGCCATGTTGTGTGATCCAGGAGTGTAGTTCGGTGCATGTCAACGTAATGCTCGATTACAGCTATGGAGTGGGCTCTTATGTATCGAATTACAGTAACTGGTGATATGTATCCATTTTAGTCATTTTCTCAGCCAACAATTGCCGTATGTAGACGTTCCACTGCCGTATGGCTGTCTGAATCTCAAATAGCAGTGTTACGACTTGATTTTGTTTCTCACCGGATTTCGCTACTCTCGATTCAGGTGGCAAACAAGAATATGTAACTACTGGAAATGTGTAAAAATGAAATGGGAAAAATATTCTACAATTATGATCACGAGAAGGATGATGATGCTGTTTAACAGAGATGTGCAACAACAGTTGACACGACATATTCCTGTAGCCTATATGTTAATGCACCCGATTGTCAATGCTTTTGTGAGCTATACGTCAAGGCTACGGCTGTCAAGAACAAAATGTGAACTATTTGCTTTAAAAGTGTGTACTCCTAGCACAGAAAGTAAGTAAACATGAGGCGGAGTTGCATCGACGCAAAATGTGACATGACGGCATGTGTATTTGTGACTTAAATTTAACAAATTATTGACCCAACAGTGTCTGCTTTCAAAGCACATGTTTAGAGGCCTACTGATTCACCTCCGTGGTTTGTTATACAGCATTCGAATTAGAAACGTTAACTGTCGCAGGAGGCGAAAGATTGGTCTACACCACATTATCATTCACGTCAGTAAATTCCAATATCGGGACAGTGTCATTTCGATAAAACTAGAATTCAATGGATAGGTGGAGAGAGTTGGTTACTCCGTAATAGTCTGAAAATGAAACCATCCAACATTCTAGAGTAGTTGTTTCCTGTATCAGAGTAATTTATAGAGTGCTCGGTTAGTAAGCTCAAATGTTGAATGTAATCAACAGATAATAATAGTCTGTCTGAGAAGGTCATTCAACGCTTCATGGCATACACAACATAATTATTCTGTTATTTCAATTGGGATGGAAAGGACAGCTGTGAATACATCCTCTGCTGAGAATTGATTCGTTGTGTCCCAACAATAAGCCTACCTTGGCCAAACCATTAACAAGAGTTTGAGATACGAAAACATGAGAAACAGCTCTGAATACTACAACAAATC
>LUCH01018293.1:0-16098 GCA_013368495.1 Paragonimus heterotremus
GGCCGCATATCAAGTTACAACAGAATTATATGCTGATACCGCCAACAATTGGACAAATTTGCGTACTGGTAAAACAATCAAATAATCACAAGACACTAAGATCCCGATTTTTCCACTGAGTAAATTGAACAGGTGTCGCCTACCTGGTTAGGGACCTCGTGGTCATCCAAATAGGTGGCTACAAACGCAGTCCGAGATAGCAATGTAGCACATTCAGAGGTGTGCCCACATTCACAAAACTCCTGTTCGATCTTGACTTTACACACTTCTTTTTTTATACTTCTCTTTCTGGGATATTCGAAGTAAGTGTTGCGGTCAGCAGCGGATCGAATCGCAGTCTTCTGGTCAGAGTTACGGTCGTTATGAATGAAAGATTACAAGATGCTAGCACCTTACTGCTGAATATCTGACTGTAGACACAGATGTGCTTAGAAAACAAGTCCCCTTGTCATCCCTAAATATGCCTCTTATTTGAGGCTCATGTTTCTCTCCAAGATTGTGTGACAAATAAATAATGATGTAAACAACTAACACATTGTCACCCATGATGATGGTGACTATTATGATTGCGAATCTCGCATGAACTGTGCTGAATAGAAAAATGGCTAGTCTTTGTGGTTAACTGACTGGCTTACCTCATCCCACGCATACCAAAATGCTGAATAGCTTCTAGTTTGGCCGGGGACGGAATGAACCCAACTTCTGAACCCTCTTTGACCAGACGTCCAATCCACCACTCATTGTTGAATTTTTCTTTGATGTGCAGGAAATCTTTCACCTATTGGATGTATGAGTGTATTAGTGCGGAGAAGTAGACAAAATTCACACGCGAATAGTGCGGAAAAAGCTTCAACACGAAAGACGAGCCAATAGTTGTTGCAAAGTGGCTTAACAGTAGCGATACAATATACTTTCTACACGAACACAGTGAGTAACATCATTCTGACAACAAGCAGCTAATCATTAGAAATGACAGACTAGTTGAGAACACGAAGTAACTACGTAGTCCGGATTACATACACCTTAATTTTACAAGTAGCAGTAGCAATCACAAACTGATTTATTCACTCCATGTGAAAGGATATCAGACGTTAATCACAAGGTCAAACACACGCCTGTCTATCCTTGGTTCCGAAAACGTCTTAAGGCACTAAATGGAACAATGTAATGGCCATAGGTTAGCGATTTTGAGGAATCATCCAATTAACAGTCATTAAGTGATGTGATCAGACAGCCAAAGTGAGCCATTAAAACTAATGAAATCCAACAAATGGAAAAAGATTTAACTGATATAAATTGAACATCATTCGCAATTGATCGCAGCATTCGCATTCCCCTAGATTAATCAGCGTCAGTCACAAGCAAGTAACACAATTTCAATGATCAACTGGCGTTGGTGCATTCCAGAGTGAACTGCTTGAGAAATCTTGCCGGGGCAGTCGTTCCCCTGGACCAGCCAGTTGAATTCATATAAGACTGAATGCAAATATAAATTTCACGAGCCCCCGGCATGGCTTCCTAATTCAGCTGGTAAGGCGCCTGCCACGTTTTGATATGATTTTCTAGATGCTGATTCGAATCCAGCCGAGGCGCAGAATTTTTACCGGTGAATCTCATTTAACTTAGCCAATCTGCTATATAACTTACAAATAATACAAACGACTCCTACACAGTTTACGAAAATGCAAAAACTCGAGGATTAAGGACAACATTTACACACAACTGATGATGACAGTCAGCCGCCACACATTCACCAGAAAAGGCCCGATACACGAAATGAAACGGGAAAAAAATTAGTCCGCAAAGCCTCTGCGTCTAGACTCAAACACCAGGCGTTAGGGTATTAAAATCTTGTAAACAAACAATCGTGTTATATATGAGAATGAAGCCTCTCATCTGTAAGATAGCTACCGGATTAACTCCCTATCTCTACTATACAGACAACCTAGTAAAAAGAAAACGTGCTGACACAACAAAATCCAGTTGACAGCTATCTCCCCTAACGTGTTCACCTAAAGTCTGCGTGGTAGATGGGATTCAAAACCCGGGAGATGAACCCAATCTATCACGGCCAATTTACTGGCAGCTACCCTAGTGTGTCTATGCATTCTTTAAGCCCATGTGAATGGAAGGGACTGACCCAGTCCATCAGACAGTTTTATCGGTAACTAATGGCTGAAACCGATAGATGCGTGTGATAGGAAACCGGGTGGACTAACGCGGACTTTAAGCCATACATAAAAAACCGACAAGTAAAAAAAAATTAAACCCCAACACGAATCTCATGAGGTACTTGAACTACAGTTTGAAAGTTTGTAAACAATTACCTGAAACCGTTGAACAAAGTGCACGTCATAAACACATATCATGAAAGCAAGCTGGGAATAGATTACCTGGAAACGGACCGCATGACCAGCCACGGGACAGTCGTCAGCTAGTGAGCCATCAAAAGCCACATTGGTTCGAACAACGAAAACGACCTTTGAAGTCTGCAAAATGCGGTAACAATTCGTAGTGCAAACCATACAATTTTGTCCTAGCTGCGTTTCAACACTCTGGTTAAACAAGATGGTGTTAACCGGGTGGTCCAAAAAATGTAAAGTGCATGATAAAGCGAAAGTTTGTTATTCGTTGGTTGAGTGTGTCAAACAGTCAACTTCAGGACTTGGACTTTTTATGATTCACAATGGATAATGTATGTTCCGGTGACATACGCGGATGAATGTCCGAAAATTTACTTAATTCAGCAAGGTGAACTACACAGATCCGACTATAACAGGTAGCACAGTCAGAGAGTAAATGAGAGTACATTTAGCCCCATTTTAGTTCCTAGCGCATACACAACAGTGGTGCCTGTTACCTAAGGGCAGGGTACATGAAGAGTTGTGTGGTAATGGCTAGTTCGAGTCCCGGTATTCTTGAATACTCTTTCCCGGGTTTAATCCATATGTCGTGTGAAAGCAAACACCGGATGACACGAGAGTGTGCTCATTTAGAAAAGACTAGTGGGTCTTATAATTCGTCAGTAGGACATTAGGGTGAGTGCGATGAAACAGTTTGGGGATAATCGAGATCAAACCTATAATCTGATGACGTACGCAGGAAATTCATGGAAATGGAAGGTGGAAGAATCGAGTATCAAGGAAACACTGAAAAGTGATCAGCGTAAACAAAAGGAAAACATCATACATTTCAAATGATTAACCTCGTCATCCAACGCTACATTCGTTGGCTCGGATACACCAACGTGCATATAGAATGTTTCATATTTGCGCGTACCAATACAACAGTTGTTACGTGGTTCGCTATCTATGCGTGCTGGATTTGTTTCGAAGAAACAGTCTGACAACCAGTATACTTTGGATTCGATGCGTGAAACAGTTGACATCAACATTTAGCTTAACAGGACGGTCTTGGATACTTGGTTGGGGTTTGCAGGACAAATTAGCATTTTTGGTGGATAACGCCATAGAATGTGACAAAAATCGTAATCAATAGTGCTGGTGTTGTGTCGTCGTGTGTTCCGTGGATCGTCTTTAATTCCTTATTTGTAAATCACTTCCATTTCGAGGATTTCTCTATTCACTTTCTGTGATGCGTTGCTTCCCCTTACATATGTTGTCATCTATGTTAACTGCATGTAACCGATCGAAATGGCGAATATATTTCGAACTGAACACCATCCACATTCGATAACAGTCTTTGCATTCAGATAGGCATTTATAACCGGCCCATTGCGTAAAGAAGCACTAGAATCGAGTTTCGCTTTCATTAGTAGTGAACATACTTGTCCGAGCCGGAATTTGCACTCTGATCCTCTTGTTTGTGAGACTAGCGTATTAACCACAAGGCCAGTAATCTCAGACTAGACATAACCGATCGATTATATTTAAACACTCAACCGCAACCTAGTATGAATAGTGTGCAGATTGCTCGATCGTCTCCATTGCAGACAAAGTGACTGTCCTGTTAACTTTACTTGATAACCACACGATCAGAAACTTTTCAGTTAAGTTGAAGTCACGGAATTCACTGAACCAACTGAGCAATGTATCTAGCTTAGACCTAATTTCGGGGATTTTGATTATTTCAAATAATGAACCTGCAACTCAAAACTTTAACATCAAGTTATGAATTAATTCAGCTTAAGCATCATTTTTAATTCTGTTTACTGTGAAAACACAGAGCAATAAGAACATGACATCGGAAGCGCAACGTATTAAGCGGCAACAAGCGCCGAAGTCTAAAGCACAAGCTAACTCCACGTGCTTAACATAATGACCATAAAACGGTTAAGTCCCGGACAGAGCGTCGATAGGTCCATACTACGAAAATAACGGAGATTCAAGGACATCAGACTGCTTTTCAGGTGATCGGTTCAAACTTGAAATAGTCCAGTGATGATCATACATTTACCAGGCATACGACCAACGGCCAGAGCCTCAATCACCTCGACCCAGGCAAGTGTACAGCTTGTAATGAGGAAGGAATCATCACCATATTAAATTGGAAAACTAACCGAATGTCTTGTCGGTTGGAACACTCAAGTTTATTATCCAACAATTTTTATGGCGACCGACTTACAAACTTTCCGGCATGCATCCATCCATTTACAAACACATTAGTGGAAAAAATGTTCCAATGTGAACACCTACTTTCGCTTTCTCCAGCTGCATTTGAGCAAGCTCAGCGTCCTCCTCCCGTGCAACTGCCTGACTATCGTCTTCGTCTTCATCCTCTTCATCATCCTCTTCCTCGCGACCTTCAAAATCTGCACCATCTTCCTCCTCTTCATCATCTGAATCATCAGAGTCGTTTGCTGCACTATGGGCAAAGTCGCCCTTAGGCAAGCCTCGCGAAAGAACCATCAGGTATAAGAGAAGTTCATAAACGGAGCGACATGAAGCTCAATTCAGATATGATGCTAGAAAATAAAGTTTAAATATTTGATTGTGTGCCAAATGAAACGAAATGCGGTAAAACAGTACAGCACTTAAACATATGTAACGATGATTATGCTGTGAAAAACAGAAAACCCAAACGACCAATCAATATCAACGTTTTAGGCTAGAAAAACCTGTAAATGTAAAATAAATTCAATTTCTACTCTAGCCAACAGAAAAAAAAGGTGATAAAACCCAAAGTAAAAAGAATCTGTACTTATGTCCTCGTGAAAAACAAGACGGCTCAAAATGTCGTGTAGAAGTATCAAAAATAGAAAAGCTCGCCGATGCAGGACAAAGTTAGAGGTGACATCGTTTATTACTGCATCGCTCATCAAACAGATTGGAAGTTGAGCGACCTTTAGATTAACAGTAGTTTCTTTTCCTGTGACATATTGTCTGACCAGTATCAGATTGTTCAAACTCGGGTGAACGAGACTCCAGTATGATTCAGGAAGCCGTTTGGAACAGGACACACGAAACCATCATCACATTGACCTCAGCGTTTTGATAGAAATCTTAACCTCTGTTGCTGCCACCCTGAGGGGATAGTCCAGTTTGAATACTGCATTTTTCCACGTACACCTATGTGAAATAGTCCAACTGGGGCAGCAAGATGAAAAACAGTTACTACGGGATGATCCGTTTTATTACGCGCTAAACTGTTTGACCCAAAATTGAGGAAAAGAAGAGACGCGGCAACGCCATTTATTGGGAATAAACGATTCAGAAGTAGGCCACAGAGCTCTAAATGTATGGAGCCAAACGATTACTACACATGGCTGACAAGACGCGAAGCAAATCGAATGAGCCGATCATACATAGTAGTCAAGGTATTAGAAAAAATCACGCTACATGGGGTATTGGAAGGCCACAAAAACAGTCCATATAGCGCATAGGCGTTCGACCGCACGTCTGAAATCTGACTGGCTGAGTGGAACCATACCACCACTTACGACCACACCATCCGAACTAGATCGATCGACCGATATGGCGTGATGCACTATGGCTGTTTCGTTCGGAGATGGGCCTACTAACAGTTACATTCACTGGATCGTAGGTGCCGATTGTGTACGGTGTACGCATTGAGTACGTAGTGTTGTATGACAGACAGTTTCAGTGTGAGTAGTATAATACTGATGAGTAGTATGTTACCCACAGGCAGCATTTTGGAACAAAAGAGCAAGCTCCGAACGCCAGGAAGATGATGGACAAGAATAGACTGTCGGAATAGTGTATACGCACTATGACAGACGTTTCGCCAAGGAGAATGACAACGTACTACCATCCGATGTATGTGAGTGTATGTCTGACGTGCAGATGAGTGTACGTGTTTGTGATTTGCTTTTTGACATGAACTATGCAGGAGTTTGCTCAATAAACGAATTCTCTGGTCAAGCGTCTTTTGCGGTCACAACAGTAGGAGTGTTAAGGTAGTAAAGCATGATTCAATAAAAATACAGCAAGAATACCTTCACGGCAGTAGCATGGGCGTCTTCCAAATACGGAAAGGGTGTTAGAAGAGGTATTCTCGAACAAAACGTACTCTGTTCGTCAACGGTTGACTGTGATCGGCCGCGTGTTATTCAGTATGTCCAAGAAACATTGTAACTTTGGATACATCAATCTCCCGTGACAATAACTTGAATCAAACATCACAGTTTTTTCCACTATACTCTTGGGTTGAGTTAGTCCTCACTACTGTTAATAAAAATTGTCACTGGTTCCGTGTAGGTACACCCATGACCCAATATTCTATTGTATCACAGACCAAACTATTGCACTAGACTCTGGGTGAAGTCTCTAAAGCCAACTCTTTCCGTGATAAAAACCATTGGGAGAGACCCAAGATCATCTTTGTTCCGACGAACCTTCTTTCCCCCCCCTGCACCCAAATTTTCATTTCTTTGGGCAGTAATAAACACGGGTGCTCTTAACGCTCACATAATCCGATAAATAGGTCAAGGTTAAACAAAACACCCAATGAATAGAAAAGTGGTTTAACTGTGATCCACTGTATTCAATCAGACGATAAGAAGTTAAAGCAATTAGAAAGACATTCAGAGGTGGCTATCTGCAGAATAATAGAAGGTAACATCCCAAGGGGTCCCTGAACCCAACTTTAAGGACAGTAGGATCAAAGCATGAACCCATACTGATTGTGAATTTTGTCTCACATTATTATCGTAAGTCTAGCGGAATTGTCGGTGGCAGGCCTTGCTCCCGTGTCACCTTCTAAAGCAGCAAACAAAGCTTCTTCATCTTCTCCTCGCTTGTCGGAAGATCCTTCAACTGGCAACCTCACAATTTTGTTTTCGAAAACATCCGAGCGTTGTTTCATTCGTTGTTCGTGACGGAAGTCATAGGCAGAACGATAGTGTACCAAACACTACAGCGATATCTCTGCTCGACAGACACAACCCCCTACCTGCTCCAGACAACATTAAAGCTTGCCACTTCAAACGGTTGAATACGTGCAGACAGGTCAACAAACAGCTCCCGAAGTACACTTAAGACCCTTACCATCGATATCAGCTGTCTTGCTGAAACACGCCCTCAAAACACTAGCGCAGTACGATATCCTCGATCTCCGTCAGCTGCTCAACCATGCGCGTACAATGTGCGCTTGCCTGAAAACCCTGCGGTTCACGCCACTGGTTATGCCAGTGGTGGAATGGCCCTAAGTACATACACAGAGAAAGCAGTGCCTGATCGGATATCCATCAACAGCCGGCATTGCCCTGTGAGATGTGAAGATACGGTTACAACATCAAAAGGTGCTTATCACAAACGCCAGCTGTCCGACATTGCGGTATGTGCTTCCATATACTGAAGTTTAGATGCAGTTAAATAGTACTTTTACCGCCAGCTCACTAGCCTTCCGTACACTACTCATCAAGCCGGCATTGTACTACTAGGTAAAGACGCGACGACCGTAACTTAGTTGGTCGGTACTAATACGGTATTCGCTGAACAATGATGAACGTTTGGTGCATCACGTTATTGATAACGCTCTACTGTTGGCTGACACAAATTTCCTGTGTCCTAGGTGTCAATAGGCCATTTGACGACCTCCATCGTCAGAACAATCATGGAAGCAGATTGATCACATAGCCGTCAACCATCGGTGATATGGCTGTTACCCAGGCTGTAAATCAATCTGGAACATGTGTGAGTTCCGATTACTCACTGATGTGCGAGTTAGCTCTATATTTCGGTAGGAAGCTACCTCGTAGCCAAATGCAAATGAACGCATTCAAACTAGCAGCATTACACTTCCTAGAAAGCGCTTGTCTAAAGTCTAGGATCCCATTCACCGGAAGAACCCGAGGCATATAAGCTACATACACGGCGTGTAATGCCTCGTGTATTACCATTATCCATTAAGCGACCAAGCACTGTCTGTGTAGTCACCCGAACTCCCTAACGCTCGCCGGAATAATCCATCCAGTAACGGGTATAAATAAGACCGTAAAGCTATTCGCTTGAAACTCTGCAAGCAACTACAAGAGGATAGCGGGGCCTGGTGAACCAAACGCACCATCGAGATGCAGCAAGCCGCTGCTACCTGAAACTCTCGAAAGCTTTCCCATGCAATCCCAGTAACCGATAACAGGAAGCCGAGTGTGAGAAAAACGACCTGCGAAACAGATTAAGATCATATCTACAGCTTGTCACGGCACTTAAGATGCTGGGCTGAGCACTTCCGACAGTAGTCCAACTAGCCACCTGCAATGTTAATCATGCATTGGAGGTATCTCTGGTGCTCACCTGCTTGTCGACGTTTCTCTGTTCCAGGAGACAGAAGTCCTGTTTGAAATAAAGTACTTGAAGCGGCGCAAAACACCCAACCCAGACGAACTCCTCCCAACTCCTCTAACATATGGGGCATAGCTTTACTTAAAGAGCTAACAACTCTGCTCCAGAAATTCTGGGTCAGTGAGATCGTTCCAAATAACTGGGGTTCGACTAAAATCACCCCCATTTTCATGAAGGGCCCATACACTTTGTGTTCAAATCACCGATGGATTTGCCTGATTCTTACTGCGTTCAAGCAACCTGCAACCATTGTACTTCGTAGACTAAGTGAAACGCGAGAACATGACCAGGAGCAGCAGGTTGAGGTTCACCCTAACCGTGGCCACAATTACGTGGCCACAATCACATCTTCGTACTCCGTCAGATGCTTGAACGATGTTACTCACATAGAAGGCCGACAACTACCGTCTTTTTAGACAGCTTTGGGGCCTTTGATTCAGCTGACAGGGTCGCGAAATGGGATTATCTATCGCAAAAGGGTGTGATTACTCAAACCGCTGGTTAGAGACGCTATCCGAGATGGTAATGTGTCGCAGGCAATGGCGTACCTGTGTCCATACCATTTCTAGTTCTTCCGCTTAGTCTTCTTATAATAATTTTCAACCTTCTTAGCAACGTTTTCTTCTAGGATATTCCACGTCACCGTTGAGGCGAGCGGCGGCCAGAGGTAAAGTACCTTTTGGTCAGGCTCATGGCTGTGATAATGATGATGGAAGGGTGTGTCCGAGATGTATATGTACATCCTGAAAGCAATTTTCTACTATACCTCGGGCACAGTTAGAGCTCACGACAGCATATTGTCCACCTTCTGCATCTCCACTGGGTTGCAATACGGTTGTCCAACCTTCTTTCCTATTCAAACTTGCACCAGACGAAATCTTAGAGCACATCCTGAAAAAAAAGTAAACATGATGGTGTGAAACTGCTTCCAGGCACTCGACTTTAAGAGACAGAGTATGCAGACGGCATTGGATTTTAATCCATGGAGATATAGATGAGGTCGGAATACTCTAGACAGAGTAAGGGGGGTCTCAATGTACCAGTTTGGTATGTCGCACATTTTCGGTACAAGGAGCAGTTGAAAAATGGCCGGACTGTGGGCCTTCTGTCGATCCACTGGAAGTAGTCGAGTTCATGTAACTTGAAAAATGTATCAGCTCTGATGGAATGGTATAGCTAAGACTCGGATGGCATTTGTCAACGTAAGCCAGCTGCGGCGTCGACATGACGATAACAGTCTTTCTGTGGAAGACTGAGTGCACAGTGCTACTGTAAGGGTGGTTCTATTGCACAGCTGCTAAAACTGGTCAGTTCGCGAGGAGGATGCTCACAGTGTCTGTGAAGCACTGGTGGTGTGTGGTGAGAACATTGTGCTAGCAATGACTAAGTTCACCGACGTGTCTTCAGGATAGGCAGATTGTATCAACCCACGAGCACAGGCTTCGTTGGGTTGGTCAGACTTAACACATGCTAACTCGTCGCCTTCCACACCACGTCCCGTTTGCGAGTAGGAGATTTAGCTGGAACCAGCGGCCTGTTGGCCAGCGTATGACTTGGGTTCGTGGTATGAAGGCACTGACAATGAGGCTTGTGTCAGTAGGGCGTTCTAAGCTTCTTGAATGGATTCCAAACGACAGTAAACAGCTTTCGCAGAAGAGGATGCCAGACAAAGAATAGAAGTCAGTGGCGATCGTACTGCGAATCTCCGTGTGCATCGGTGCACTTTTCTCATTTTCACCTCTCACAATCCCGCTCTTCTTCTTCTTCTCATTCTCCTCCTCTCACGTGGTCTGTTAGTGTTAAATATATACATGGCTCTGGGCTGGGACCGTTTTCCTTTTCAATATATATTAAATGGCCGCCCTAATAAGCCTTGCTACGTCCTAACCGACGAAGTGAAGATTATCATCAACCCGATTCGATCAGACCTACAAGAGAACTCGGTCAATTTGACTGTATGATCGGTTGACCTAGAACACCCACGGAACCTTAAAAAACGGACTCACCTAATCAATTCCGCGTAAACAGAATCTCGTTATTTATCGGTAAGAAGGTGAAAAGTTTACATTGTCCAGAGTGGAAGAAGTTAGCGGTCTCAGAGTTCGTCTCTGTGGCGACTTCAAAACTGTAATTCAATGTATGCTTGCTACATAAAGAAAGGGTCAGAGCTACCCTAGTTCAATTCAAAAGAGAATTCTCATCCAGGGACTTCGACGTATTTATATCATTTCACAGAGTATTCGCGAAACATCAAGAGGATCGTGTCTAGGCGTGAAACCCTTAACTCAAGAAAGGCATGAAGTGCCTGAAGATGGCCTATAGGTTAACCATCAGGATGGTTGGTGGTATGAAGGATGTGAATTATGTGACCAGACCGAAAAAGTTGAATTTTTTATCCCTTGAACGTAAGTGAATTTGTGAAGACCTAATTGAGGCTTATAAAACTCTCAAACGATGTCCCATCATGAATACTCTTCTCATCCCGAGGGAAGTCTTACTTGAGATCACCCGTTGGCGCGTGCATGTGCATCGAACAGGGTTGAACGCATTATGAAGAGGGTCACTATTCAATGGAACAACCTGCCGAGCCCGTGATCAAGGACACCTCAATCGATCCGTTCAAAAGAGACCTGGATCACGAATAGAAATATATATTCCCTGACAAGATATAACCATTGTGTGCATAAAGTTAGGTACTTCTGAAGTATGTCTATCTGAGTTTCTATTTTGGAGGGTTTGTGTAAGTATTTATCAGCTATGGATGTGTACGTACCCCTACACGCTAGCATGTGCATAGCTCGTATTTATATATGCACACAGGAATATATGGATGCGAAGATTGGCCCGGAGCAAATCACATCGTCAATGTCACCTGCGCGCAATGAACACACATTGAGATTGTTTCAAAATACCTTCACCGTTCCCACCAACTCGAAGGTGAACTTCCGATTACATATCTCTCACTATTCACAAGGGTCCTTCAGACCGATTCAACAGACGCATGCACGGTACCTATCGAGGTCTCTAACAGATGTTCCAAATTCTGTCAGTATTCCGAATATGCTACCCTGTGACCAAAGCGTAGTCAGGATAGCGATATTCCTTGATTTTCTTCGCAATAACCAGTACGCTTCTGTCCTCATGATCCAGGTAAGCGGAAAAAACTAGTAAAATAAGAACTAGGAATAACTCTTACGCGACTCAAACAGTCCAGTATATCCAACAGAAGCGAAGTGGATTGAACTATAACTTGCTTTCACTCCGTTCATGTGGATGGACACAGTCCATCTAGGATTGCCAGTTTTCACCTGATACGGCCGCAAGGGCTTGAAACTGGGTTCATCTGATGATCTTAGATACTTGCCCTTAAATCGACATTCTACAACCTGTATCGGCCTTGCTTGGACTCATCACGTGAAGATCATCATCATCATCAACATCATCAGGTGGAGATGGTCAGAATACAGTCGAACCAAAAACTCTTCATGTTACGAGTCAGAGCTCTTATCCGCCCTGCAACCAGTTCTACGATAGTCGCTCGTGGTGGCAGGGGTTGTATGTAACTAAAATATAACTTACTTTTACCCTGTTGGCGAGTGTACGCGCTGTCACACTTTTAATACACAAAAACAACGCAACTCACATACAACAAATCGCATATACAAAGTATGACCAATAGATATTTCAGTCTTTTCCCGAAACAGGACAGACTATATAAAAGATCGCTTCTTTTGAAGTACAAGAGTCTGTCTTACTTTATTCAATAACCTAATGTTAACGTGGTAGGTTCTGACTTTTGGCTGATTTTATAAGTTAATAGTTTCTATAATTTTCCCAGTTGATTTTCAAGTTGCTGAGGGCTGTGGGTATGATGACGATTGAATTATGCTACTATCTCTAGTGTATTCGTGTCAAACTTAATAGGAGTATGGTGGTTTGTATCTATCACAAAGAGGAGCGGCCACAAATTGTTTACCAGATGTCAGTGCATTTGGTACCAGCTGACCGGAACAAAATAGCCAAACACCGATCCCATGCAGGGGCTTACACGAAAGCATGGGTGTACTGCGTATCACTAGTACGTACCGGTGGGCAGAGAGACAAGAATACATAAACTAGTACGCATGACTTCATACCTATTGGCGTAAGTATTATGCGTTGGTTAGTATGAGTGAATGCCGTCAGCATGCGATTTGATGTCCTCGTGTGCGTACGACTTATTGCAAGTGTTCGTAACACTTTTCGAAGGAAACGCTCAGGGAGTGCTTGTAATGTCATATAACCCGTGAGTGGGATCGTAACAGACATTTAAAATGACAATGCGGTTCAGCATCTCTGTCGATTGGCATGGGTACAAATTTGCGTACATATGTGGAGGCGTTCGTGTAGTTACCATAATCACTACTATGGCGCAACGTATCGCACTTATTATTATCAGTGAAATATTTCGCACCCATTTTAGGAAGGCATTTTTGATTGAAGCTGAGGCTGTTTCAACAGAAAACGGGAACAATTAACTGCGGAATTAAGTATTCTTTACGAGCTTAACTGACGAAAGTGCAATAATACAAAAATATTGAAAAGGCATTTCACTCTGGCTTAAAGGTGCTGGGCGGGGAGCATCAATATCGCCAACCAATCAAGCCGACTTGATAGGTGGGTTGAACAGTTTGTGGAACAGTTCAACCGGACCATACAGACGACGGAACCGAAGTGGTCAGTCACTCTTTTTAGACGGCTCTCCACCGGAAGCAAAAATGGCCCTGAAAGTTAACTTACTGAATCGTAACAACCTCCTTGGCCAAATCTCCTCTTTTTTCTTTTTTCAATATGGCGGAGAGAGGATGGTATCAAAACTGACGAAAATCCCTCAGGCAATTTGGGAAACTGAAGATGTGCCGTCTGACTGGTACCTGTCCACAGTAATTCTCGTTTCCAAAAAGGGGGCCCAAAGTCAATGTGACAACCACAAAGGCTTGTCTAGTATCGGCTGCATGCGAGTTTCTTACTGGCATTATATTACGTCACCTCACTAAGCCTAAACTTATGAAACCAGCAGGACTCTGGTCCGATGCGTTGATAACATCTTTGCCTTGTGACGAATCCTGGGACAGCGGCACACTTATAAGCAGCTGACGGTCGTGGTCTTTTTGGACCAAAGGCTGCTTTCGATCCGGTTGCTCGTAACATCCTCTAAAGCCGTCTTTTTCTCAAGTAGGTATCAGAGAAATACGTTAATCTGTTGATACCACTGTAAACCCACTCTACAGGTAGGGTGAGGGTTTATGGACAACTGTCTCGGGCGTTCATCACTTTTAGCGGTGTTCGTCAAGTGTCCCCTTCTTGTTCCATTTTGTCGCGGACGACATTCGTGAAGGTGTGCTTGGGGAAATCAGTGAGCCTGGTGTTGGGCTTCTTTCTGGCGCTAGGTTGACCGACCTGTAGTATGCGGATGACATTGTCTTGCCTAGCCTCTTGCCGAAGACATGCACATCATGTTGGACAAGGCGAGTGATCCGGCTGGTTTGTACGGAATGCGCTTCGTACCTTCAAGGTGCGAAGTGCTTCTTCAAGACTGAGGCATTCCTCTTCCCACCTACATTGTCACAGATAATCGACTTGAGACCGTGGACACATTCACATACAGTGGTAGCACTACCTCGTCAGCCTGTAATATTGCTGATGAGAGGAGAGCAGAGTCCCCAGTTGCCTTTGTCAGCCTGCATCATCTGTGGCGTCGAAAGGAGGTTCGGTTGTCGCTGAAATGGATGGTATATAATGCTTCTGCAAGTTCTGTTCTCCTCTATGGTCCGGAAACGTGGCCTGTCCGCAGCGACGATATAGAAAGACCTGTCGTATTTGACCAATGATGTCTCCGCCACTTAGCCTACATTAAGTAGACTGACCGTGTGAACAATACGGCCAATCACCAGAGTGTATTCCGGAATGCTCAGCATGCATGATGAATTGGTCAACTAATCACGTTACATAGCCTACGATGGTTTGGTCACGTATTCCGCATGCCGGCTGGGCGTTTGCCGTACTCGGTATTATATACAAAGACCACCAACAGTTAGGTGAAATCGCGTGATGGTCACACAACCGCGTGGTCACGCAACATGAAGACACTGACTGTTCCACTGCGCAAAGTGGGTAAGTATTGCCTGCCTGGCTGGGGTCCTCATGATCCCTCAAATCGCTGGTTGGAAACGCTATGCGATACGGTGGTATGCTGCAGCTAATGGCGTGCCGGTATTCATACCGTTTCTAGTTCTTCCGCCTAATCCTCTTTTATTATTGTCATCATAATTATTATTGTTCCAACTTTTTTAACATTTCTCCCTACTGGATATTCCGTCACTGTTGAAGTGAGCGGCAGCCCCAGCCATATTACTTTCTGATCAGTCTCATGGCTGTTATGGTGATGTACATAAGCAGTCCCACGACTGAGCTACCATGGAGGTGTTCTTTAGCTGACCTGCGACAATGCTAGAGACTAGTTGATTGTGTGGATGTCCCGGTGGACAGTCTAGGTGCAGAGTGATGTATAACTGACTGTTTTGATGGGGTTTTAGTAAGGGAGAATGCAGGACGTTTATCTACTCTCTCTATGCTGCCAGCCCCAACGGAGCTGGCACATGGAGGTTTATTGACGCCTTCTGGTTGGCTACCACTAATGTAACCGACCGACTATCGACCAGTACCAATAACAGCTCCCGTTCCGGGATAGACTGGCGCAGTGCCTGCCTTACAGCTCGTGGTCGGCACCGATTTAAGGTTACAGCAGCTGGTAATGATCCCTTAACAGAACCACCTCCTCGGAACTTTACCCACTATGTTTTCGGACAGTAAGGTAACGCTCAAAAAGTTTAGATATATGTAGTAAGTGGGAAAGACGTGGTGAACGGTATACACCATTGGTTAAAACAACATTGCTATTTATTTTAGAGAGAATAAAATACCATTGAGACAAACAGTGAATAGAGCTACTGAGTCGATTCCCTCCAGGAGCTTTCGGCACCCCATGTAATACAATAAAACCAGCCCTGAGGTTCGACAGTGAAGGAGAGGAAGATGACAGCTGACTTTTAGCTGAAACCTGGATATCCTGCCGAATAGGAACAGCAGTAAAGCCTTGCAGGGTCGCAGCCTAAGCCAGCAGTTTGCCCGTGTCACACTTTGAACTTAATAATAATTTAACCCGACGAGGATTCATTGGGAAACAAATATCACGGCTTGATGCAATTGTGCCACAGTCGAGTGCGACACAACTGATCTCATGTAAACCTAGACAACTTTCTAGAACTACAACGCTTTACTCACCTGCTTATTATGG
>LUCH01018294.1:0-15983 GCA_013368495.1 Paragonimus heterotremus
TTCTGAGCACCGCTGCGCGCAGTGGATGTACTCGAAGCTACATCGGGCTTTGGGTTGACGGATGTTTTTCGACCGTATTGAATAATACGCCGGCGGTCACGGTCAACCGTTGGGCGATCGGAGTGCTCTTTGTTTGAGGGTACCTTTTCTAACCCCCTTCTTCCTGATACAGAAGACAGCAGTGCCGCAACTATGAAAATAATTCTGCTATATGCCCATAGGATTGTGCCTTACCACCTAGGCATTCTTACGCGGTCAGTAGTGCGATATACAATTCTGTGAGTGTAACTGCTTTTCGTCTGACTCCTTCCCTTTGGCCTGTCTGACGAGATTGCATCTGGAAGGGCCGGAGTCCTAGTCAATATAGCCCACCGGCTGTAAACAGTGCACAATCCCGATCCCCTCGCCAAGGTGGCGGTATAAGTCTACGTGATTCAAACTCATTTTTGAAGGCAGCAAGTAGGGAATTGGATTTAACATGTGTGTTAAAAAATTTTCTGTGTCGAAATGGAATTGCAGCTTGGTTCCGACGATTCTTGGAGGTAGTGGTGCCCTGTGGGCCACAGACCCCGTCTTTATGGTCACTTCGGTTGCATCTCTGACATTGGTGCTTCTGGTGTGGACAGAACCGTTTGAAATGCCACTCGCCACAAGACTAACATGCTGTTGGTGGCTTTTTTGTGGATTTAGCGATGGCTCCTTTCACCGCTTGGACCGTACCGGCGATTGAGGGCTGCGCCGCCTGCTGAATCGTAGGTGTATCATGTTTCAGGTTCGCCAGTCGTTGACACTCAGTCGTGAGAGCTTTTACTGTGATTTCCTTATCCTGCCCAAGTTTGGACAGTAAGCGAGTTCGAATACCGGCATCCCGAAGCGACTGAAGACCAGCAATGAAAATGAGGCATTTGAACTGATCTTCCTTGAGAGATTTAAGCTGGAACCTTTTGCATTCCCGATTGACCAGACCTGCAGAGGTTACATAATCATGTGACTCACGTTTAGTCGACTCGAGGCAGTTGTACCTGACGTTGAATAGTGAGAGCTGTTCACCAAAAATATCTCTGAGCTGTTTGAGGGTTTGGTTGAAATCCAAATCCTTCGGTTGTTGTGGAAGAGTGAAATTCGTGAACCGTTCGTGTTCCACAGTGCCAAGCTTTCGGACCAGAAGTCGGGTCTTCCATTTGGAGTCCTTGCTGGGAAGTTCACTCTGAAAGGTGTCATCCCAACGTTTGAACCATGCGTCAAATGTATGACCAGATGAAGGTTCCTAGTGAAAGTCCGAAACAGCTGCGACGATTGAGTCGACTGACGCTGATTTGTCACTGGAAGTTACCGCGGTGGACGGTAAGTGAAGAGTTTTTGTCAGAGACTCGATAGGACGCTGCTGCGACTGCTCAAACTGCTCTCGCTGTTGCTACAGAATTGACTGTAGCTGGTTTACAGAGATAGACATTGTTAGGTTCGTGAAGACCCCGTCGTCAGTGTTATGTCCCTGAGTTGTTCAGCAGATCAGCTAATCGTATATCCAGTCACGCGATTCGAACTGAGAAGACAAACAAATCTTGACGCAATGTTCATCGATAGGAAAACACACGTTGGAAGATGAACGCTCAGAGTGACACGATAAAATTAGTCCACAGTAATGAGGCACCAATGGTGAGCTACAATGTACATGGAAAACAATGTAAAGGTGCGGTAATTGAAGGCAGTTGTTTGTTTGGTGGCTGTCCACCTAACAGGGAAGACATTAGGTTGTTGCTGAAAGGAAGAGTATACAATGTTTGCGTACGTTCTGTTCTGCTCTATGGTTCGGAAACGTGGTCTGTCAACAAGGAAGATATCAACAAACTTGCGGTGTTTGACCATCGTTGTCTCCGCCAACTGGCCCATATTAAATGGACTGATCGCGTGAGCAATGTGGTAGTTCGCCGACGCTCGGGATGCGCGATCAATTGGTCAACTACTCATGATGCATAGCTAGCGATGGTTAAGTCACGTATTTCGTATGCCAGCTGAGTGTTTAACGTACCGAGCATTATATACTGTGACCACCAGTTGGGTGAAACTACATGGTTGTCAAGCAACAACGTGGTCATGAAATATGAAGACTCTGACTGCTCCATTGAGGAAAGTGGGTAGGTGTCGCCAGCCTGAATGGGGTCCTCCTGATCATTCAAATCGTTGGTTAGAGACTCTACCCGAGATGGTGGTGTGTTGCAGTCAATGGCGTACCTGTATCCATTACCATTTCTAGTTCTTCCGCTTAGTCTTCTCTTATTAATTATCAAACTTCCAAGTAGCGTTTTCTTCTAAAATTTTCCGCGTCACTGTTGAGGTGAGCGGCGGCCTGAGCCACAGTACTTTTTGGTCAGCCTCGTGGCTGCTATGATGATGATAATGACGTCGTCGAAGACAGTAAAACAGGGGTGTCCAAGGGGAAACGCGAAAAATGATCTATAATTGCCTACGAATTCTTATTGTGAAATCCTGGTGGTTTTGGGTCCTGGAAATCTGTGCCGAATCTTTCGGGAGATTGCTTTAGTAAAGTCACCGGTAAATGATGCTATAACCCTCGGTTTTAATTTGGCATATGAATGGTACTGTTGTGATGCAACTTTATCCTTTCATCAGAAAAGGGAAGATTTTTCTCACGAAGGAAGTAAACTGTTCGAGTTGTACCCAAATGACGAAGGGTTTCATGCATAGATTTCAACTACTTCACAGTAAGCGCACTGGAATAAAAGCTTTGAATGAACGTGTCGGCTGCTTTGCTCTCATCGCCAAATCTGTAAGCAACATTGAAGCGAAAAGTCAAAAGTTCAACATGTCACCGCTGTTTTTCTCTCTTTAATTGAAGTACACAGGTACCGCAGAACGCTGATGCGTGATTTAATGTTGTGGAACTAGCAACCTTAGACACATCAGTTTTAAGTACCAGTCGTGCTTTTTCGATCCAAGATGACTGCTCCACACCAGTTACTTCATCCTCAGGGTTATCAAAAACGTCAGTCTGTTCTGAGGCTGTAATTAGTAGATGAATGTTGCCTTAAAAATGAAATATCCATTGGGTGTAATAGACAATCATGCCCACTGCTTGTTGTGATTTCAACTCAACGAGGAGGCCTTAATTCCCGAGGAAATTTGAACCCCCACAGGTCGGCTTCATCATTCCTTTAGAAGTTTGATAACCGAGCAGCCTAGTTGCGTAAGATTTGAAAACACATTTGTTAGTATTCAGTTTCAAATCACTTTTTGGCTATCGCTAAGAACCCCTTCAAAGCCTTTTTGTGTTCTTGAAAATCTTTGATTCCATCTTCAATGTTGCCAATGAATGCAAAAGTCCCGTTTAACCTTTCTTCCTCTGTACATTCATCAGCCATTCTTTAGAAACATACAGCCTCATTAGTAACCCCAAAAATTACACGTTGAAATTGGTGGAGGTTACTGCTTCGAAGGCCGTATAAATCCTCTCGCCTTCCCGGTACCCGGGTAAATGGGTGGACCAGCTCAACGCCACCAGTGGTGTCGCCAGGCTGCGGATTTGGGTGCAAACTTTCACGTGGGGGTTAATCGCGAAATAAGCAGAGTCCACCCGGCGAATAAACGGTGGAGGACAATTCGCGATAGTACCATCAAAGCATGGTGGATTCATGATTGACAGCCGGGTCTCTTGTAAAATGTCACACAAGCTCTTTGACGGTACTACGATATGACGTATATTATCCCGACATAAAAGGGTTTGAGATGCCCGAACGGGAGCAAATGGGCTCTTGGACAGTAGGCCGTCTGTCTGGTGTGCTGTCCTTATGACGTACGGACATCTCCAGTCTTCGCCATCAATAGTCAACTCTCGAGGGAGGCGTATGAATCACCTTATTAATCATCAGCTCCAACCCATACAAAAGGTGTGCCCGGTACATTGAGTGGCTGGGTCTCACTTGAAGAGCATATGGACCAACTTGGTCAACGGCCCTTGGTAACTGGAGGAAAGCGTCGCAACAGCCCTGTTCGTCTTGGACTCCCTGATCGGACAGTTCTGCTACTCCAGATCCGACTTCCTTGATGATGATGCCAGCGTGGACCTCCTAGGTGATGAAGAACTGACTAATCCTGATTTTGCTGATGACGGAGTGTTGTTTGATAGTTTTCAAACGGTATAGATAATGTCAGACACTATTCCGCGCCCTGTTTAGTATTTCAGAATGTGCTTTGTAACCTTCAGGTGTTAAGTGCTTCTGCAGTACTGCGTGGTTACGTAGACTTAGTGTTGGAAATTGCAGTTATTCGGGTCGCTGATCGGTCTGCGTACTTAGAAAGTCCGATCAGCAGCTACGGAGATGTAAGTAATGTAATAGAATGTCGTGTCTCCAAGACCAGGACAGTGGTTGCCAATCTAATATGATGATGCATCTCTCTGAGACCTAAAGATTGCGTCTACAGAGACTGAGAGACATAAACAATTTTCAGGTATATGACCATCGATGTTTGCGTTCGATCGCTTGCATCGGGTGACACCGACGGGTATGCAACGAGGAGTTTGGGGAGTGAGTATTTGGTAGTGACTAGCAAATTAATTTTTTCATTCACTCTCTGAGTTTGCACGGACCCAGATGGTCATGCTAGTCGTCTGCCGCACCAAGCACTCTCTACTAATATTGCGACCGACTGGCGTAAGGTACGAGATTGTTACGACCCCACCTGATAGAGAAAAGACAAGAATAAACGCAAAACTGCGAGCAGTATCTCTATCACGAACGAACGCAACGATATTGCAAAACGGTATGAAAATCAGAGCTCAAAAATCGGAACGCAAATCTCGCAGCTTAGAACTCCCCAACAAGTAAGGAAAAAGATGACCTTCAAACGAGCTCTATTTGCTGCTCAGCCCAAAGGTCAAATAGCGGTTTACAGCAACTGTATTTATAGATCTGGGGTTGCCTTGGACCTAGGCCACCGAGTAGACCAATCAGAGGCGAGCGCAACTTCTCGGACGTTCAAATTCTCAGAAAATGAAGAAATCCATTTTCCATGTATATAGGGCTAATTTTTGGGAAAATGTGCCTTTTCCCAACAAAGGTAAACAGATGATGAGCCGGCCTAGAGAAACCAAGTCGTTCACCAAAGGGCTTGGCCCTTGTAGGTCGGGTTCGCCTCTCGGGTTGGAGACCTCGTGACTCACATAGGCGGTGGTTGGGGACTTTAGGTAAGGTGGCGTTCAGCCAGATTTATTGGCGTGAGTGTTGTCGTCTGGTCGAGTTGTTTGTGAGGTAAGTGCATTTAATGACGCTAGATAGTAAAAACCGTAAGGAGGCTGGCTCGCTGGTGATGCTTCACTTTCACCTATAGCTCAGTTGTTCTAGTCCAAGGCGTAAAAACCTTGATGTTGCGTATTTGAATATAGACGTAGCTATTTTTATTAGTTAGGTCTCTTTCTTCTCTTTTTTCCATGTCCCTGGTTGGGACTTGTCTTTTTCCTCATGGTTACATGACACTTAGGTATCAGTGGAAACCGCTGTTTATTGGTGTCATTGATGAAGTTTTAAGACATTCCACTTTGTGTGCATGGTACCTCACCTATCTTCAGTCTGACAGAAGCGTCTGTAACAGTAACAGTAGGAAGAAGACACCAAAGAATGCTGTAACTGTCTTTACGAAAGAGTTTATTCGGTCCTCGAAATGTCAGCCAATATCCAGTCTCATCGAACGTTAAACTGATCTTACCTGCTGACAGAACTGGTGGGTCGTGTTTGTTAGCATTCACTGACAGTTCGTTGCACAGGGCAATTGTCGCAAAACTGATATGATGGTTGGGTGAGATGTTTCGGAAATATTTTTTCAACGTGACTGGCTAGCATTTTTCAGTTGCTTACCTAATGCGTGAGATCAAACATTCTTAATTGTCCTACACTGTTCGATGAGGCTATTGGTGTTTTATGGGTCACAGTCAAGCTAGAAAATAACGTGATGAAAATGATGATAGAGTCTTCGTTCAAAAATAATTCTGCAATTTTTCTCCAACAGTTATGTCTCGTTTACTCAAACCAGCATTGTTTCTCGGTGTCCGTCGTGGCAATGCATGGAGCAAGACTGTGACATGTTCACTCCACGATCGGCATTTCTCCAATGAATCAAAATGGAATAACTTTGGCGCTTCTGATCTACGATGTAAGTTCGCTTTGTTTACCTCCTCACTGACTCATTTTTCAGTTCGTGAAGATCAAATTCCCAAGCAATCAGATATTCTTATCGTGGGTGGTGGTCTCATTGGCTGGTCAATTGCATTTTGGATGCGATGGACTACTAAATTCGGTGTCACGGTTGTCGAACGTGATCCGACTTACGCCCGCTCCGCTTCTGTTTTGGGTCTTGGTTCAATCAGGCAGCAGTTCTCTGAACCGGAAAACATACAAATGTCCTTATTTGGTAGCGATTTTCTGCGAAATATCAAGGATTATCTGAGTGTCCTTGGTATTGGTTCCTTAAAATGTTCGGCAGTCTTAACAGTTTGGTTCAGATGATTCTCAATTGGATATCGAATTCAATCCGCAAGGATGTCTTTTATTAGCTGACAGCGAACAAGCAGGGACGATGGAGCAAAATTTTCATTTGCAAACGTATTACCTTCTATCGGTAGTTCCACTAATACATTCTTCTGTTCTAGGGAATTAGGCGCTAAAGTGGAATTACTGACTAAAGAGGCATTAAAATCACGCTGGCCGTGGCTAAATGTTGATGATATAGAATTGGGGTGTTACGGTAAGTGGCTCAATGTCCGTCCACTTTGACGACTGTTCGAATGAGTTCCGATAGATCTGTTGTTTTTCTGTTTCATATCTTTGTCGCCTGATTGAATCAACAGTCAGATGTAAGCCTCTTGTTGTTTGCGAGAAGATTTGTCCGTAAAGTTTCGTATAGCTTTTCATGGTCTCCAGGATCTGATCGGATTTTGAAGATGTGGAAGTTCAATTAACTGTCTTTTATAGTTCCCGCGCCAGTCGAGTGTCCAACTATTACCATTGATCACTTTCCTGGACTGACAAGTTTAAGCCTGTCTTTTCACTGTTATCTTATTTTCTTTCTTTCGGTTTACTCATTTGCAAATGTGTGCGAGCACCTACGCGGATCCTCCTATTATTTCCTTCATAATCAACAACACTTACGTTTTTATCCGATCATGTACAGCTCTTTGGTCTCTTCCTCTTTCCGAACCCAGATGTGTACTATAAACGCAGTTTGTCGATGTCAGATTGACATTCTGACTCATTTAACTGTGTGATTAAACCAAGGATAAAACATCCGGCGCTTTTGAGAAATAATTTCAATCGTATTATGTTCCCATGGTCACTAACATTATGCCCGCATGTGAGCTTTATGAGATTTAATAGATTTTAAGTTGGCCTTCTGATGGTCCAACACATTTCCCAATTGTCTCCCTAAAACCAGAGATGTCTCAGTGGTAATATTGTGACTAGTAATCGAATGGTTGCGGATTCGGACCCGGTACAAGGTGACAGTAAGGGCTGTTGTACTTTACGCCAGGGAAGCTTGGTCGCTCAGGGTAGAAGACGTGAACCGTCTTCAGTTATTTGACCACCGATGTTTGCGTTTGATCGCTCATATCGGGTGGCATCAACGAGTAATCGACGAGGAGGTTAGGAAGTAGGTATTTGGTGGTAATTGTCAGACAAGTTCTCTTGTTCAATCCTTACGCTTGCACAAACTTAGATGGTTAGGTCATATACTAAGGATACCAGCCAGTCGTCTGCCACACCGAGTACTGTTTGCCGACGTTGCGACCGACTGGTGTTGGGTGCGCACAAGATGGACAGTTGATGACCTAACGTAGAGGAATGAAATCGTTCACGAAGGGATTGGCCACTGTAGATCGGGTTTGTCTCCTAGGCTCGAACTCTCGCCACTCACAGAGTCGGTGGCTGGAGACGTTAGATGACGGATAATCGAGCTCAGTGGCGTGATTGTTGCCACTTTTTGACCAGGTTGTCTGTGAAATGAGTGCACTTAATACCGCGGGTCATTGAAGGCCGTTAGCTGTCTTGATGATGACGCCTTACTTTCACTTACAGCTTGGTTGTTTGTTTTTAAGGTGTAAGCGCCTTGATGCTGAATGTCTGAGTGTAGACGTGGCTATTTTTAGTAGTTAGGTCCCTTCCCGCCCCCTTCTTTTTTTCCCTCTTCCAGTTAAGAGTTTGCTTTTTTCCTTCGTGGTTGTGTGTCAATTAAGTATCAATGTAAACTACTGATGTATTATTGTCTGTGATGATGATAGTGTAAAAGCTGAAAACCGAACTTACAGCACGATGTGGCCCATGCAACTATGATTTAGGCATTGGCGGGATTATATTCATCTCATTTACAAGGCTACTGTTCATTTCCAGGTTATGAGAATGAGGGTTGGTTCGATCCATGGCTATTGCTGAAAGCACTGCGTGCCAAGTGCCACATGTTGGGTGTGAATTACGTGGTTGGTGAAGTCGTTGATTTTGAAGCGAGTCAGTACCTCACTGAAATCAGCTTTCCGGACATGCCTAAACGAGCACCTGTGATCGGTCGGGCTCTCAGAGAAGCTGTGGTGAGTTTGTGTACTCCCAGTGCATCAGTTTGCTTCAATTACTAAATCGTCGTTTCTTGATTGTACTTATGAAAACATTGGGGTAATAGTCACTATCCTCGTCACCCTAGCAAATGGCACGTACCCTAACCTCGAATTGATTCAGGTGAATGCTTATCCCTCAACACTATCGAAATACATATACTACGCCTTCATTCTAGCCTCAGATGTATCCGAGAGCTACACCTCCGGTATGTAAGCTTAAATCCTAGACTATCTGAGTAGTGTTTGCTAACGACGCAATCAGAACATTCCTTATTCATAGTAGGACAAGACAAGACGACTAGGAACAATTGTTACTCGATGTCAACCTAACTTTTCTTAGCCTAATCAGTTTATATTGAGAATCATTTTCTTCACAATTCTTACATTCAGCTGATATGTTTTCATTGTATCTTATTAATGTCTGAGATTCAACACACCCTGTGTGATTAAAAAAATTGCCTTCCTCCAGTTCATGACTCTCATTTACCTCCATATTCTTGTGTTTCTCCTGTAAAGATAGCCCTCCCTGACGGATCCACTTCGAACATCACGTTCAACATGGTTGTCAATGCCGCCGGCCCATGGGCTGCTGATTTGGCTCGCTTGGCGGAGATCGGTACTACCGAACAGCTCGCTATGCCCCTGCCGGTTGAACCGCGGTAGGTCCTTGCCTTACCCGGATTATGGCCTTATATAAGACCGTACGTTCGTTATGCTTACTATTTTTGTAGGTTTTAGACTGTTGAAATAGAAAACGAATGTCATCGTTTGTCAGGCTTCGTTAGTCCTGGCTTGATTTTCTCACCACACTGTTTGTTTATCGCACTACTCAGACTAAGGTGGAAATGGCTGGCAAACGACTAGAGTATTACAAGTTCGAGTAATGAAGGACTAGCCCTGTGGGGCGTTTTAGACCCCCTTGGGTGAGACTCTATTCTACCGTCTCCGGAAACCGACTCTGTGAGTCATGAAGACCCTAGCCTGAGGGATGAACCCCAGCATAAGATGCCTAACCTACCGGTTAGCTGTCCTCATTTTCCTACGCCAAGTCATAATTTGTTTATTTTCCGTGATACATCAGTCGATTTGGGCATGGGCAGACAATGTTCGATCTTGCAAACTATTGGATCGTCGCCTTGGTTACGTGTTCAATCGCCTAGCCCAAAACCGAGAAAGAGAAGAGACGCGACATCATTTATTGGAAGAGCGTGTTAAAATTAGTCCACAGAGGCTGTAAATTTATAGCACGAAACAATTGCCATACGTGGCAGTCAGACGCAGAGCGAATCAGCTGAAACGGTCATATATGGCAGTCAGGGTGTCAGAACAAATCACGTTACATGGGGGCATCAGAAAGCAACATGAGAAAGCACAGTGCAGATAGCACACAGGCATCTCATCGCACAGCTGCAATCGGATTAGCTGAGTGGAACCATACCATCCGAACTTGGCTGGCCGATCGGTATGTCATGATGCGTCCTGACTGTTTCGTTAGGAGATGCGCCTCCTAACACGGACAAACAGTTGATATATTTAACACAAGACCAAACCACCTGCAGCCTTAAAGCTTGAACAACGAACTTGCTTGACTATCTTCACCAAATGTCCCCTTCTTCACCCCATCGTTGCCTACCGGCGGATGCTACCCGATGTGTGCGATTGAACTTAGACATTGATGATCGAAATTTCTTGATTTGTGTCCCTTCTCCAAGTGACCACGTTTCGTGGTCACAATTACCCTATACACGTGATCTTTAGGTTTCAGGCAAATGTCTCTCTGTTTTTAGATTGCTGAGGACCGTGCTAGCTTTGAAGGTACGGGCCTCTAATTCATTCCCTTTGCCACCACTGATGCAGCTTTCTAGATAGACAAACTGGTCAACAGCCTCTACAACTTCATTATTCAGCATTAGATCGACGTGATCACAGCAACCTTGCGGAAACACCTTGTACTTTGAAGCTGCAAAGCACACCCGGAAGTACTTGGTAAGACGTAAAAACTATCAGTTGACATTGTCACCGGCATAGTTAATATCAGTCAGCCTTCTCTGAGTAGTAAATCTGCACCAACATTTTGTGAACCCTGTAGGTAGTCCCACATTGTTCCGTCTGTGACAGAATTTAAAAAAATAACGAGAATGGACAGTCTTAAGTTACACTACGCTTAGTTATGAAACTGTCAGAAGGTTCACCGTATACCCTATTTTAAACCACAGCTTGAGAACACAGCACAACAGTATGTTAACATATTTATTTCGTTTTGGGTGATACTTAAAGTGTTGATCTATCCTGTAAGTTAGACGCACCTTTATAATATATTCCGAGCTTCTGGCGTGGCTTCGTAGCTCAGCTGGTAGAGCGCTTGCTGCGTATAGGCATGGTGTTTCTGTCGCTGGTTCGAATCCAGCCGAAGCCCTGACTTTTCACAGTTGGGTCTCATCTAAGAATCATCAATCGGCCAAACTACTCATTAGTGATACAAAGATAACTATTGTTGGCCGGTTGTACATGTTATGCTGCTCCATGATTTTTGACTAAAAGTGACAATTCGAACTTAAAACTTTGTTGTTATACCTATTCCCTCACCGACAATGATAGTTAAGCACCAATGTGAATCACTGATGTATTTCTGTCTATGATGATAATGAAATGAGAGCGACAGGGATGATGTTTTTCAGGTGTTATCTTATTCCAATTTACAATTCGGTTTTTTGTATGCAATTTTTATACGTCTGGATCGTGGGAGTGTAGACGTGGTTTTGAAAAATTAGATCATTGGTTCACACCTGTAAATTGTTGTGTATGTAGATGATGAATCAGAAAGCGTTCGTTTTCTTATGTTTGGTTTATTTTATTCAAGCCTGTCTCTGTGCTTGCGGGCCTTGGTGTTTTTGAATAGCTAACAACTCTACTTCATTTTCTGTATTGTCTTAAGTGGTGCAAATTTGGCCACCGAATTTAGTGTCTGCAGTATTGGTTTGTGAAACGCTTATCAGGCTATTGTAATGTAGAGATGAAATTACGTGATCTTGTCTAGTATGTGATTTTGTAATACTTTCCGTTCTTTGGATAGGCAAAACCCACTCCTCCTGACCAATTTGAATCGATAGAGGCTTGAAGGAAACGTATTTCAAGTTGTCTCCTTGTGTCTACACTTTAATATGACCCAATTTGGACTCATCGAACAAAGACAGTCAGACTAAGAGTCAAACTGGTACCCTTCGTGTAAGGAGTCTAACTCTTTATTGATGCGATAACCGGTTGTATAAGCATCGTTTGAGGCATAATGACTAACACCATCCACTCAAGAAAGGCACCGATGGTAATGAAGCGTCGGCTTGGGAATGGTCATTGAATGACGTTAAATCAATGTTATCTTGAATCCCATACCGTTTGTGTAAATCTTGGATGCCGTGGGAAATCTGCTGCATAAAACTTGACGGACTGTTTATTTACCAAACATAGTTTATTACGTGTTCAACATTTGTTGTTATTGTCGTCACAACCCGCATTCAATTCTTTCTCCTTCTAAATCTCGCAGTCTGCGACACGTATACGTTGTGAGACCCAAACGAGCAGTGCTTTCGCCCCAAGGTCGTCGGCCGCCTGAGCCAACCGTCGAACCGGAGCCACTGCAACTACCCGGGTTAGACACACCCTTTATTGTAGACCCGAAACGATTGTTTGTGGAACGTCGAGGTCTTTCAGGCGAATTCATTGTCTACTCAGATGATCCGAAATGGGATTCTGTATTGGTTACGGTAGGTACTTTATTTATACTCACAGCTCGAGTTTGTCAACAGCGTCTGTATTTCCTGCATTGCTGTTCGGGTTCGTGGGTGCTCCACGAACTCATCAGTTAACTAGGAACCGGAGATTCTAGGGCGATATCACAGAAAATTTTAGGTTCTTAGGTATTGTTTTTAACAGAAATATTCCAATAGATCAGTCACAACATTTATTACACATTATTTATGGCCGGACAGATTTCTGTATCCATCGAATGCGTACTACAGAACAGGAGTTTATAATGCAGAAAGCATGGACCAGCAATGAAAATGAAGATACACTGGTGACCTACAACCAGGTTATGTGCATCCATGGCGACCAACACACAAACTATCAACGATCGCACATCACCACTTAGAGAGTCAATGTCAGGTGGATCCGGATCAGGTATTCGCGATTGCTGCATAATGCTGCTTTGTTGCATTCACATCAAACTCTGTTTCCAATCTAACTCTGCCATATAACAGTGTTTATGATCAATTAACGAATGCTACAGTTGTACGTTTACCTTATTTCTCCAGTTTCCCAATTGGTCCACGTCTTCGGTTTTATATTCTCTTGTTCTACGATATACACTTGATAATGTGCAGATAAATTCATCCGACTATCACTCCTAAATACCAGTTTCATGACTGATTTATTCAAACTTCGTGAAAATGTTGGTTTACATTCCTGAAATGTTATTCAGTCAAAACTAGTTTTACTGGTCTGAAAAACACTATCCTTTCACCTACTTACGTGTGCCATTTTTATAAATAAACGAAGTCCTTTTAGGCACTATACTTCGTTGAAGTCTCTAATTACACTCATCTTGCTCTTGAATGTTTTATTCTGCTCTAATTGACAAAACGTTAGACATCTATCGGTAAACAGTCTGGCGAATTAGGTGGATATGCCAAGGTTTCGTAGTTCAACTCAGCTATTTTCTGGATGATGGTGTGTAACCGGGTGATGCCTTACAATGGAATTAGTCCACATCTGTTTACCACCATTGCTGACTGTCTTGCAATCCACTTCTGATGCATGTACCATCCGATACGTGAGTATGATTCTGTCACAATTGATTTCGATTCGAGGGTAAGCAGCGCCTCGCACGGTCAGGGTCTTACTGTCTAACACGTAAAGAAGAAGACAGGTACGAGAGTTACGTTTATCGGATGACAGTTTGCAGACCACATGCATTTTGTAGGGCAGGCGAACAAACCCAGATGTGGCGCGAGAACCGTAATCAAGGCAACTGCATGAAAGAAGGAATAACCCCTCTGTCCGAATCCACTAAGAATATCCGATAACCAGACTAGTAACTGTCTGTCTCATCCAGGTGTGTGACTTCCGTTTTTGTCTGAAATTGTGACCTCCTATCAGATTCACCCGGTTTTAAAAAGGGCAACCGATTATTCGTTTGACTGACCATCATACAATAACCACAATCTTTTTAAGTAGAATATCATTTTGAATGTGTGGTTTCCCGCTTCATCATCATCATCGAACCGTTCTCGAAGTTCTTTCATGTTATACGTAGCCTACTTTTCCTGGCAGCTGATGATTTTATCCAAAAATGTATATACATTTTCTGGACTTCTCAGCGACGAACATACCTCCAAATGTCTCAGCTTCTGAATGTCAGTCAATCTTTGGTTCATTCGCTGGCCAATTTTTTAGCCCTTCTATGCCAGCGACGTGGTGTCAGATAGTCCGCAAAGATACTCGATCACACACAGATGTTCGAATTGTTGCTCAAGGGCCAGAATGTTAAAATATAATTTTTAAAGCGGTCACTGAACACTTCTCCAACTAGTGGACCTTAGTCCGATTGTCACATTAGTGCTTCTACGGACCACAGTTGCACTACGCCCCCCACCTTGGATCCGTATTTATTTGATAGTCAGTTCTTTCGAAACTACCACCTAAGGTAATCGGGAAAACTGAATATGTTAAAACAACTTCGTAACAAAACCACAATGCCTTTTTGACACAATCTCATCAGATTCTTATACTTATAAGGTTCCAAAATAATATATATTATATACGCAGCTCGATACTGTTCTACATTTATGTTATCACTTCACTCGTTACGCTTGTGAAGATCAATTGAACGTTAGTTTACTCCGTATCGGCCTAGCGGGTCAGTGTATGGCATACGTTCTCTAGTTTCTCTCACCTCGGGGCTGGATTCAGGTTTCTTGAACGTCTCACTAGGTAGGAAGAACAATGAAATTTTGAAACGGTCTGTTTATCGTAGGAATAAATGGTCACATCAGTACAGAAATTTCTAGAGTTTCATTAACTCAAATTATATGTGAAACTTGGTCAAATATCTAACAAGTTGGACTATAAAAGTTTGCTCGGTAGAAATTTTAGACCACTGATTAACTGTAAAGGATGTGCACAACTCATTCAGGGTTGTTTACTCACTTGTTGGTGATTAATAGTCAAACTGTATGGTTCGTAAGATTTATCACTTGCCTAAACAAATCAGTGATCATCATCTAGCATGCAAGGGGGCAGATTAAACAAAATCCGTCACCAACGCAATTGTAGGTAATTAAACTAACGACATCAGGTAAGCATCGATCAAGGTTCCTTTTTTGTGACACAACTGGAATTTTTGTGTCACAATACCTTTGTCAATGCTAAACGGTGTATCCAGCAACATGTTGCGTACTACCCGACTCAATTGGATTACATCCTGATCCAAACTAATTTTTGACCATTTCTTACGGCGCAAGCTTATCTGATTGATTTCGACCTATGGAATTACAACAACGGGAAAAAGTTAATCACATATCTTCCTGCAACTTTATGAGTCACAACCCCGTGGCCTAGTGGATAAGCCTTTAGATCACCATTTCGACACTCGCTCACAAGTCACGGTTTTTATTCCTCACCTTGTATGGCTCTGATGCTACCCATCAAATCGAAATCGCTGTCTATCACTTCGCTGGTAGTTATTGAGACTAACTATTCGCGTACGCCGTTCTCAAGTCCGTGATGGATTCTTGTTCGTTTGAAGACTGACCACAACTATCTGACTGAAGGCGCTTTGGCCAAAAGTGCAGCAACCTAATATACTTCGGGCTCCGAGCGAGATCTATACCTAATGTTATAGGTGTTTAGTATTGAATGGTTCATATTTGAATCGTCTTCTGTCATAAACTCAAATTGTATTTTATCATGCTCGCTTCAGTACAGTTCGTTTTTTTAGAGAGAAAACATTTGTCACCACATCGTTTTTCTATGTTTTTTGTGACTGTATATCGGTGGTGTGTCTTATCCTTAGTAGGACTCGTTCAGGGTTCTTTCCAACTTTGACACTGATTTATTTAGGTTTTTGAATCGAAATGAGAATGAAAGACTTATGTAGAGCTTGTCTTGATCCATATCGTTTTTCACTTGGCTTTGTTCTTTTTGCGTCCATGATTACATTTCTGTCATCCACATTTCCAATGCATTACAACTCAGGCTGCTCAACAAAGTTGCAATTTCGACGCAGATTATTCCTTGTTCAAAGAAAGCCTCGGACAACAATTAAAGCATCGGATACCGACCCTGGCATCAGTTGATGTGAGTCCATTTGTAC
>LUCH01018295.1:0-15854 GCA_013368495.1 Paragonimus heterotremus
AAGGCAGTTTTCGACCTACGGCTCGTCCCACGAACGTAAATAACGCCCACTTCGTCCATGTACATCTGAGGACACTCTTGGAACTGTGAGAACGTGTGAAATTCACGATTCCCAAACATCGCCTTGAAAGTCGCAATATAATCCATTTCCTACAATTTAGAATATAAGCAAAACAATGAAATAATGAACGAAAGAAAATAATAATATTATAAATTGAACATTACTCCAGCATCTTTGTATTGCCATCGTCACACGTAATCCACCACAGGAGCAGCAGCCATACCGAATTTCGAAAAACATGTGCGATAACGCCGTTTTCAATTGATGGTCGATTTAAACAAACACATATCAGCCCATGGCGCAGAATTCGTCGATTTCAATTTCTGAAACATATGCCACGCTACCAAAGCCGGGGTTTGCTTGAAAATATTTTTCCAAACGGCGAAAGTTGGGGAAATCACGTTCTACAACTAGTATGCGTGGAAAACGTGTTAACAGATAAGCAATAATAGTTGTACAATGAGGAAAACAAACATTTTGTGTGCAGCTATAATATATACTTCACTATGATCGTTTACTCTGGACGGCAAAGACCAATAAAACCTAGCTTAGAATCAGCTCTCCACAAGCAAACTAAACATAAGTCAACGGATTCATCGCTTTGCATCATACCGAACAAAAGACGACAAACGTACTGAATGAATTTCAACATACCCAACATTTAATGTGAAACGCAATGTAAACGCACTGTGGTCGGTCATCACAAATCCATTTATATTTTTCAGATCACGCAAAATTTAGCGCCGTTGAAAGATAGGTGTGTGCTTCATCGTGAAAATTCTGACGGAAGCATTCTTAGAACGTAAGATCGATTACGAATAGAAAGCATTTTTCCCAATAGAAGTGCGAAAATGAACAATTTCTCGGCATATCCGATTTCATCGTTGAAACACAACTGTAACACTTGACAAAATCTACATACCTGTCTCGAACTATGCATTGTAATATTTCAAGAAAAACCCGAAAACTTATTCACACGCCCAGCTGACTGTTTTTAACTCGTTTCGACTTTGAAACGCCATACTGACGGACTACACGATTGCTCATACCTCGACACCTCAGTCAGCATGGAGTTACTGGCGTCTTCATTTACGAATTGTAGACAGTTTGCAACCGGTGTGGCAGATACCGGGGACGGAAATCATCGCAAAGTTAGCCTAAGTTGCAACTACGTAATCAGACACACTGTCTCTGATGGGGATCGATAACTAGAGTCAAAGTCCTGTAGTTCTATACGAGCGTATTGGCTCGGAGAGACAGGTGAATCAATTTGCGCAAGTTCGATGCTGATCACCTCTTATGATAGCTGTTAGCACTTATCCACGGTTGGCATAAAGAAGTGGACACAGCGAGCTTTTTTGTGGGGACTTGGCATCCTCAGCTGTGGTTAGGGAATAGGTCGGGATGACAGGTTAACGATTTACCTGCCAAGGAATTTTAACCCCCTATACTCAGTGATCTATCAGGCTTCCTGCGGCGTTCTCCTACAACGGACCACAGTACAGTGCAGTTGGTCTGAGCCATCTTCGCCCGGAAATTACGATCTATTATATTGGCAAACATTAAAGCGTTAAGGTCTACTAGGAAGAAAAATTTCTCATAGGCGGAACTTCGAACTACGTCAGGTTAGTTTGCAGATTCACAAAACCCGCAAACCTGATCTCACCGCTATCCGGTGTTCAGTGATACTCTGGATCTTGGTCCAACGGAGCACATACAGGTCGCCGGTGGGTCTACACAGAAAACGGCCATAACCGCACTTGATTTCCTCAAGTGAAAGTACGATTTCACTTGAATTGGTTTGCATCGTCTCACCGAATAAAGGCGCCCACTTTATATTTCTCTTTGATATCATATGCGGCGCTACGCCGGAAGGGTGTGTGCAGGGACCGGTGAGATTTTAGCCAAGCAAGTATTTCCTTCTTAGGGGATGTGTCATGCAGCACAAACGGACAGGCTGACCGACTGGACTGACTGGACGACCACTGGACCGTTTACACAAGTACTGTCCAACGGGACAGAGAACAGCATGTGCTTCCAGTCTCTAGTCGACCGAGGCGGGCGAGACACGAGTAAGGCGGTATGTCAGCATGAGCTCACATTTACAGTAGAAATGGCGATATATATTGCAACACTGACCAGGCCTACTTTCGTTCCCCCGCAATATGATTGGTAGACATAAACGTGAAGTCCGTCAGGGAGAACTCAAGTGTATTGTAAAAGTACTTACCTGGTGTACTCAAAACCCCAATCAAATAGACCTGGTACTGGTACCCCTGGAGGATTTACTGTAAGAGGCAGTAAGGTGGTTGAAGCCATTGGACATAGTTGGCTGCTGCAGAGAATGCACAAACCAGTGCTTCACAACAGTATACGTTTGCTCAGCTACCCATCAACACTGACGTGAGTCAAAACGTCGCGATCTCCTAGGCCGTCGCACTCAAGAAGTTTTAAGAATTACAGACACATAGGTCTCCCAGTCTAAAAAAATATCAGCTAATTTTCCTGGGGATTGAGCTGTCTTATCGGATGTTCCCTCGTATGTCTTAATTAGTTATCTGGCAAAACAGAATGCGGTCCCATAAACTGGAAGCCATGCCGCGTGACGTTTTCTCTAGAGGGAGATACTCTCGACAGTGCTCTTAACTGTCACAGCATCGCCTCAATTACTGTCACAAAAAGGTCTAAAAATCCAAGATGACCATCATGGTCGACACCATTTGAATGAACGTTTACTCATTACGCCTCAAATGTTCCATCAGTGACGTTCACGAACAAAGAATTGATCAGTGCACTGAAATTTTTGGGCCAAAGCGGCTGACCATGGAGGTGGCATTGAACTGGCATACCCCGACTGTGTGGAGGCCTTTGGTAATCTAGATAAACGGTTGGTTAAATCGAAGTAAATAACCGATATTCTCGCGTTAACTGTTATTCTGACTCTGAACTTACCTCTCAGTTAAAATGCTTATTACGATGACACTTGAAGACTTCAACACATATCAGGCAGCTACAGAAGCAGCTCAGGGTTCAATTCCTAGACACTTGTTATATTTGATGTTCATCAACGGTGCTTCGGCTACTCAGCAATGTGAGTTTTTGATATGTGTAGACGGTAAAAAAATAGAAAAACCGTTTCTCCTTTGTCGGACTGGGACATATTCCCGACTGACCTGGATAAGTCACATTTCCGGGTGGCAAAATGCAAACCTATTTTGCCATAAAATGCTGCCCTCCATGACCGCTGAAGTACCAGTAGGACCTAGCATTAGTTCTGCTTCATTATCTCTCAGCGGTGATTCATTCACCAATATTCGGAAAGCTGAGGGAGTTTCTCAAAACATCCCACTATCAAAAACAAATTTAACACTACTATGCGCCTAATAGAGCTGAAGTCAGACAGCAGAAGACACATCATTTTTCTCGATTGTTCAGTGCTTTTGTTAAGTCTCACTTAGAACCGGATGTGCAATGTTCTTCATCTTACTCATCAGTACAAAAGGCCAATTTACGAAGAGTAAAAAACAGATTCACCAACTCACAATAGCTCTCGATATGTATGTGTCAGAGCTAAGTTTATAATTTCCAGACCTGTTGCAATATGACCAACTCACTTCGCGAACAGGATCAGTATCAGCAGAAGTGTCCGACTGCCTGCCCACCGGACTGAACAACTAAACGTTTGATCAATTACCGGCTAGCTGCCACTACTGTTCACACCACTTTTCCTCTGCCTCGTCGCATTCTAAGCTAGTTCAAGTCTGACGCGATGTCCATTCCCGATGGGTGTTCGCTGCGGCATAGCAGCTTGCGAACAATAAGTATCAAGCCGCCAACGGTAAACCGACCCAAACATTAAACACGGAACGTCAAACTTCGCCGATAAAATGTTAATGATTTATTGATGAAAACAACTCATTGATTATGTCTTCAATACGATGACTTGTTAATAATGAGTTATATCAAGCTCATGTACATGTAGAGTTTTCATTATTTTGCACTTCATTTTGCTAACATTGCGTAACCGCTGCATCAAACCACATTGTGCATTTTTGTTTGACTTGAGCAGAAGCAACAACACAAAACGCTTTCAAATAAACCATGCCACACGCACTTGCTGGTTCTTCCTACGATGCCGGTGGTTGCTACCCAGTTCCAGCTACGCTCGGAACAATCCGAATATTCCCAGCGTTATTGGACACTTCAAGAACATTGTCAGTCTTTGGTGAATCCAATCCGTGACTTCACTAGTTGTTGTAGTCCACACATCTGTTCCACCACATACATAACCCAAATAACCCAATGAGACCTGCGTTCTGGAAGATTAAAGTAAACCTACGGCTGATGACGTACAACGTATCACAAAGTGGCGCAACCAGGATCTTATATCCCTTCTCGTCTTAGTGTTTGCAGACCAGCCATCAGTAGTTAGCCTAATAGAAGTATTAAATTCACTGGACCGTACCAGCAACCCAATGCTAAAATCCGAAAGCCAGGCTTGTCCACTCCGGTCAGTAGGGCCGGAGGAGAAACTTCATGCGATACAACTTTGTTTCCACGATGGTATTTTTCAACGGGACAACCTGGTAATTTGAAGGTTACGAACCCACAAACGTCAGCCGGTAGACTATGATAGCGTTCAGCATGATGGAGGTCATTCGACTTCCGATACTTGTGTTCATCTCACGTTCTTTGTCCTCAAAGCAGTGGATCAGATCGTGGACGCAAACCAGTTCCATCGAAGCGCTTCATCCGAGATGACTTCTGCTTTATTGATACGCCGCTGATATATCCGGACCGCTTGTTTAAAATAAACTGATGTACAGAGTTCCTCAGGGTGGGCAGTACATCCAATCATGTCTAACTACTTGTCAAATACATGCTAGTGTACGTTTGGGTGCATGTGTTTGTTAAAGCAGACATAATCTGAAACACCATAACTGTCCCTCTCGTTTTAGCATGAGTGCACCAGAGATGTTGGGTAGGAGTCCTACATAGTTTTATGGAGAGGGTAGCCTCAAAAATAGTCTCAGTATCAGTCACAATCGCACTGGAGTTTATGAATCTACGGTACTTTGTACTGCCGAAAGCGTCTGATGAAATTCATCCCCGTGTGTTGAAGTTAAGTCAGCCGATGAGGACGGGAGACTTAACTCCATCCAACAAACTGCAATGTGATGTTGAAGGAGCCGCACGCCGAATACTTCAAAAGTTCCCCCCAAAATGTTCATGGCTTCTAGAACCTGGATGATGGCAAGTCTCATCACGGTCTGTCAGGGAGACTCAAGAAATGACGCAGTAAGCTAATTCCCAATATCCTTACTGTCATTCATCTGTAAATCAATAAATATTACCATCGATGACCGTCTCAACCACCTACTAAAATGTAACAGACAACTGACAGCCGTTTAACATGACTTCCGCTAAGGTTAATCTTGTCATCAACCTGCCACAATTGATCACCAGCCTAATGCAGGCAAATAAGGCCTTACTCTCGGCGAACTCCTTGTTAGTATAGTCAATGGTTTTAGACGGGGTGGATCATGCGATACTGCTAACCAAGTTGCTGGCACCCGGTATTCGAGGGGACGCCCAAGTTTGGCTAACCGACTTCTCTGGGAACATATATTTCCGCCTAAAAATGTAAAGAAAACTACTCACAAAAGTAGCGTATCCAAACACGAGTACACGGCGTCCGTACTTTGACCGCTGTTATTCACCCAGGTTATTAATGACACCCCAAGTTCATCAGCTCCCCGTTGTTGTTTCCTTTTGGACGACTCTAAAGTTCGAAGAATCCATCGGTTGACAAACTTCCTCCTCAAGGTGATCTTAGCCGTTCTGCTCAGTGGACACCTAGAAGACTTCTGCCTTTTAACAAGTGTGAATTCATCATCGAGCAGGTTCATTTCAGTAACGGGCATTTTTGACCCATCAGTAGCATGTGACCGCGCTGTTGGATTCGCGAAAGCCTACGATACCCCGTTACGATGAATCTGAACCCTGAACCTAGTTGTGAGTTAATGGATGAAAAAGGTTAACGCTAGACCGTACCTGATCACAACGACCCTGAGGATTGTGCACCCGTCTTTTTCTTCACGGCCATTTGTGAATCATTTACCTGTCCCTTTCTCAATGTTGAAAATTCTATCGAATGTTAGTCTGTCCAAAGCCTTGCAAAAAAAGCAGGCGTCTGACGAACCGTCCCCAGGCTACGAAACCTAACTCCAGCTCAAGGCATTCCCACGTGTCTACGGCTGACTATAAGGGACCTTAACCTGATGTCTTATTTAAAACGATTACCCACGCTGCGGTCATGGCTGACTCCAGAAGTCACTTACCACTTGTCTCCTGCAGCACATATTGGAGCTGATTCGCCCACTGAACCTACCGTTGTTTGAGCTAAATTTGCCATATGTGTGTCTCGGTTAGAACGCTCTCCCACATGACTTTACAGATATTCTAGATTCTACCCCTAAGCGGAAAGTAGACCTACCCACACTACCACCACGTATACTCTGTTCTACTCCTTCTGGGATCAAATAGATTGGAATAACCAACCAAGCAGCTTCCTACCACGAGGGTAGACACCGAGAACTGACCGTATTTTCGGGTGGCCTCCGAGTGTGCGTAATGTTTGGCGCATAATAAAACATGACGGAATCAACAATACGCAAACTAACAATTCACGTCTTTCACATTTTTCCATGTACCCACTTCTCTCATACACCCTACCCCACCATTGACATACTACTAAAATTTCCACCTAGATTGACTTGTCTCTTGCAAGAAAATGTCCACTCGGTGCTCGTCCGGATTCATTCAAGAGTGCGCCGGTAGTTTTATAGGGGTTCTGCAGATGAAGACTACTTGTAAAGTCCACACGTAATTGTAATACTAACAGCATCCCGCGTTGGTAGAAACCGGACCGTTGCATGTGAGTACCCGATTCCTGTTGTCATCGAGTAAAACATTGAAGTGTTTTCCCGGATGTTCTGACTAGTGGATGAGGAAGATTATGTTTTCATTCGCTCATTAACAGCACGTGGCGCGTGAGAGAAGAAATCATCACAATACATTAACAGCGCAATTGGCTACTGCTGGACGAACAAACAAACGACGAGTTATGAATAACGCTAGAACACTAATTTACTTTCAACCTAAAAAAATATTCAAAAGCACGGAAACGACCTGATTGTAAAACTTTCACCTGTTAAGGCTGCGGATAGCCCAGTCGTTGCGTACCGAAGTTCACCGCCCAAGCACTGCTTCAGGAATTTTCCGAGGAATTTCTTTATTAAACTTCCCTCACGACTTCGTAGGAAGTTGTTTTGCTGTGAAGATTGTCCCTCCTGCCTTTCACTGAATCAACCAAATTTTTCGGTCTAAGTCTTCAAGTGTTCCATTTGAAAACCTCGTTAGAAAGCAGACACAAAATAATCGAGTAAGTTCGATTATGGCTGTTTCAAGTCCAAATCCACAAGCAAATGGCTACGAAAATACGGAAGATACTCGCCTTTTGTTCCTATGCAATCAACAGCCATTCCGAGAGAAAGTCCAAGTCTACGGTAACAAAAATCTCACCGACAATGACTGACATATCATGTCCAATTTATCATCCACAAATTCTCGATCTTTCAGGTCATTACTTCCTTACTAACATATCCATGTCCACTTTGATCCGTGCAGTGCAACTGATCTGTGATGTTGCTTACAGCATACTACAACTGGTTAGTCTGTTCGGTTCGGATCACAGGACTTGAGGTTAGTGGCCGACTGATGTCCAGTTTCTGATGCCGCTGACTGCAATGTTCACGCCGTGCTACGACAGACGAAAAAGAATCGCTTACTTCATTGTGAGTAGAAAGGATGGATACTCTTCATAAATATTCAGCTTGTCAAGTAAATCAGTTGGCAACTCTGTTAACCTCTCCGTTATCCCAAAGTAGAAAAGACTAGCAGTTTATATATTTCAGTGAAGCATAACAGATCGGTCGCGAGCGGAAGGGAAAATAATCCAAGAGAATTCCAAGCTGTTGAACAATACGAGCATTCCTGGATGAAGAGGAGAAAGAATATGCGGTGTCACTTTTTGTCGGGTTCTTCTGCGTTAGCTCCGAGGAAATGGTCTCTTAACATCGTACCATTTTCCCGTGTAAAGATTCAGCGTTTGTAAGCTTATCACTTCCGTGGGCAGCCTATTTCATGGGTTTACGACTGAACGTGAGCAAAACTTATCTCAGTTCTATTCAATGGTTATACTTCACAACTTGACCATATTTTCTCTAATAATCTAAATTTCTCTCTATTGTGTCCTGTGGCCCATAAAAAGTCCTATGGTTTCTGGCAACGCCTTGTGCATTTTAATCAGGTCACTTCTGAGTCTTCTGCGTTTCAGCGAGAGTCGTCTAAGTCCCACCGGTCTCCCTTTACAAGGTGTGTCACGAAGCTCGTGCATGCAGCCCGCTGCAAGTTTTGCACATTCTCCCGCAGCATTATATTCTTTCTGGAGTATGGCGTTCAGGCCTACGCACGACATTCCAAATGAGGTTGTGGGAACATGCAACAGATATGGGTTTTATCCCCCCTTCCTACCCGGGGCCGCTTACTCGCGCACGAAAAGTGTCCCCACTGATAAGTTCGTGACAACTGTGCGTTGTGGGGATGCAAAAACGTGCAGCACCATCTAACTTGTTTTTTATCTGGATCACCGAGTTCGATGTCCGCCGGCAATGTTAAGTCACCAGGGAATTCCACTCCTGTATTGAATGGGTGCGGGTATTTCGCAGCAGTCAGAGGGAGATCACATTGACACAACCGTTTGGTTATTCTGGCCAGGCCTCGTTGAAACTTGCTGCCCTCCGCTGGCGAGTATATCATCTACTTCACTTGCGAACAATGAACAATCAGAAAACTTCTAAACTGATAAACCAGTAACGTGAACGAGGAAGACGTGGCGTTGCACCAAAATACCCCGAGGCGCACCAATCAACGAGTGGCCAACTGTGGATACAACTTTCCAACCACGCAGACAAATCTATCTGCAGAAAAATCCTTCACTCATGCACAAAGTTCTAGTGCAACTGTATCCGCTATTTTTTCGCGAACACCGCATTGTGGATTCCAGAGTCAAAGGAACTTTCAAATACTGGGTATCGGACAACCACTCCCTGTGCTTTGGCTGAAACACCGAAGATTTTGTTCAGATAACTGAGTTGATTTGACAGACACGACCACCGTAATAGAAACTCATGTTAGTTCGGGTTCAACAAAACGTTTTGATGAGACAGTCGCGGGTGGGACTGCTTAGAGTATGTTCCGACATTATAAAATGAACCATAGCCAAGCTGACAGAGCAATAGTCGGCTGTTTCATCACGACTATCCCACCCATATATATCGGAATTAGTATAGCCTGTTGAAACAAGCTCCTTATCCAGAACTTCAAACAACTTAGTGAGGAGTGTTCCGGCTATCCGCACTGCTGCCCTATCACCTGCCTTATCTGTCCTGTGGAACTCGGATTTGAAGTTTTTTAATTCCCACGGGCAAAACCATACGGGACACGCCGGGAGCCGGGAGTTTCGTATCCAGCCGGTAAACAGAGTAAGCGCATTCCCTGAAAGCATTACCTGTAAATTCCAGGCTGGAGTCCTGTTTTCTACCTTAAAACATTGCCTTCTGTCTTCGAGTATCCAAGTCCTTCATTGGACTCACTGTCCGCTGCGGCCATCTTTGTTTAATGTGCGTTTTAGTGGCCAAGATCATGTCGTGAAACATCTGCATATTTGGTTCTCTTTGTTTTCTCTTGATGGGGTTTCTGTGGAACTGTAACCACGCCATTTTACCGGTAATTGCAAGCACGCATACAGCACCTATGAACCACAATTTCCAGTGACCTGCATGTTAAGTGATGATCAGCCCTTAGCCAGTTCTATCGCCAAAAGGGCCTTCGTCTCCCAACAGCATCCCATTCGCACGGTTACTTACATCGTTCTCGCCAGCCTCTCAGCAAGTGTGCCTTCTCAGTTGTCAACGCGTCCTGTGCTACACCGATTGCGACGGCAGTGGTAGAGTCATATCAGTCCAACAGTTCTCGCCGAGCGACATGCACCACGTTCTTCTTAAGGGGGTTGCTGTTGGATATAAAGTGGAGACCTGTTGACCTCAGCAGATTTGACAGGCTGATGTGCCTGAAATCCCCCATGCGATACATGTAGTTTTACATATGGTGACTGAACATGTCTTCCTTGATCGCGGAATCATCTACCAAAGCGATCCCAAGTGCAATTAAACAAACCGCGACTACCCTGTGCTGCCACCTAATGACTGCTTATCTGCAGACTTCCAGTAGGTGAGGCTCCCCGGTTTTTGGACTGTGAACTTCTGTTAACACATAACAACTGGTACTTTTTGGTAGGTGGCTTGCAACCTACAGCCTCTATATTTCAAGAGCCTTGAAGGTCAAGTATTCCTGTATGCCCATTGTTCTCTTATACACTCTATGCTCCCATCACCCCCTACAACTAGTTGGTTTTGTGGCTGACGCCTCCTAGCTGGAACGACGTTCTGGTTGTTGAACCAAACGTCTGTGAATCCGACAACCTGTAAGCTCACCTGTTCTACTTTGTTTTCAAAAACGTATATATTTGAAAAGGGCAACCGTAACCTCCAGATTTACGACTCATACTCACTCTATGTCAAGATCCCGACCGCCGAACCTGATAAGACCGCGGAAGTCTTGGCGTCAACGTCGTCGGCAGAGTACGGGCTGAATTTGATCTTTCTGTCACACTTTGTCATCCTTGGATGTGACCTACTTGCGCGAACAAATTTCTGGTCTTCACTTATAAGTTCCTATTTTCTGTTGGAAGATTTCTTCCAGCTTCTAGTGCTATGGCCTATTGACAAGTGTTTACAAAGTCAAAAGTGGTTCAGTTACAAGTCAGTCACCCTTCTGGACCCGTAAACGACATGTAAAAACCGTAAAACACTTCACCTCACGGACACTAATCCCTTCAACAGGTCACGCAGTTGAGAATGCGTGGAAGAAATCCGACATCCTTTTGAGGTGAAAGCCGTTGGAGGCCTACATCGCACACAACTACAGAATCATACCGAAGCCTCCAGCGGCAAAGCCACACGTAACTATGCTATTTTCTTCATAGCGAGAAACGTGTGAAGCAACAAACCCGTTGCATAAATTAGATTTCTGATGCTTTATGGTTTTGTTCTCAGCATTCACTCGCCCGCAGCCAACCTTACAACCCATTGTCAACCAAGCGTATCTGAGTGAATTATTCAACGGTCTCAACGGTTTGTTCGCTGTTCGCTGCTCTCCTAATATCCAAGGCCCATCAGCGAATGTTTTCGTGGAATCTCATTACACAACATTCGACAACCTAATTCTGTTACTTTCTGATACTGACTCGCTTCCGTTTACCAATGTGGCGCGTTCATATTACCTCGTGTCGACGTTCTGACTGTCGACCACTCCCTCGCCATTCGCTTTTGAACGTTATTTGCTTTGAAAAAACAACCACACGTTGTTCTAAAAGCATGGACGTTGGGGTTACGCGAAGGTCTTCAAACATATGACCAAAATCATGTCCAAGATGGTAGATGAACAGATGTCAAACCACAGTAAAAATAAATCTGCTGCCAACAATGTCAAACCCTGACGTCCACTGGTTGTTCGAGCAACACTTAATCTACCCGCAACGCCTGTCAGTAGGCCGAATATAGAATAATTGCATCTGTAATACAGCAAGCGCTCATAAGTTCCGAGCCCACTGAGTAACCGACTCGGATCCAAAAAAGGGAAACCATCGTATCGGCCAGTTTCTTATTAATAAGGTGCTAAGGTACAGAAAATTAGTATACACTAGCTAGAGGAAGATAACAACAAACCTCAATATTGAGTCCACCAAATATACAGGTTCCGAGACCAACGATCCACGTGAATATGATCGAATGCAACATTCGTATAATGGCTGAGTGATCAAGTGCAAATGAAAATAGGGTACATATGAACAAAGATACAACAATGGGAAGTAAGGAGGGAAAGCTTCGTGAGAAAAAGATTCCACAAGTAAACGATATCAAGATTTAGTAATACATCAAGGTGAACGTCCTTGGGAGGAATGATTTGTAGCGCGCGTAATTTGAATGGTTGTGTCATCTTTTGCAAGGAAGGCTCGCGAAAGCTACCAGGAAGATTTCGAATGTGAGAAGGAGAAAGATCAACGGGAAGGGAATGGATGGGGACGGAAAGCGTGCTCATCTATTTTACATCCACCTCACGACAGTCGTCACCCAAACCTGGGGTCTACCTTAAGACTCAGGTGAGACGACTTTTTACGTGATTCCTTCAACATATTTTATCACTCGCAAGATGCCTTCTAACGCGCCAACTAGAATCCTATGGTACCCAGGGGGATGTTCTTCGCTGGATCGCATGCTTTCTTGATAATAAAATTTAGAGGTGAATCCAGATCAGTCATTTTGACCCCTCCCCAATTTTTGTGGAGTTTCTCTCTGATTCAATATTGAACCCTATTTGGATTTTCATTTACGTCGGCGGCCTTTCATATAGTATATTCAGCAACGCCATTACACAATGTGATGAGGTGAAACTCTAGAATACCACTGATCTCAGCTCACTACAGATTGCTGTAGACGCGATTAAGCGCTGGTTGGACGATTTCACCTTCCCACTGAATCATAAAAGCGCTCACACGTGTCACTCGGTACAGTGCTTTCATGGTTTCTAGTGCGTTCACCACAGTGGACGTCACGGAGAGTGGTCTGAGGAAGATCTTCACATTTGGCTGACGTATAACTTGTGCATAGCGTCTCCCTACTAGATGGCGGTAAAAAGGCATTTGTTGCCCCCAGAATAATTGAGCGCACTTTCCCTGCATGGATTTGCAGGCTGTTCAGGCGCTTCCCTGGGTTTATACAAGACCACTGTTCGAATATGCTAATCAGGTCGCGTGTACTGGTCACACGAAAGACACATTCGATGCTGAGCCTGTCCAATGTACGGTTGCAAAACTAGCCACGGACTTAAAGATTGTCGTGCACGAGTTTCAGCTTGAAATTTGTGATTGGTATTCACTTGAATTTTGGCGACTTCCTGTTGATTTAATTCTCACATACTTCTTTAGAGTAGGTCTCGCTGAGCGGTTCTTTATCATGGGGAATAATGGTGGCCGGCGAGGACACAGCTTCATCAAGGCCATCGCAGACAAAGATACATCGGTGATTCACACTGACACTTAGCTGCCACACAACCGCGAGGGAGAAAGACCTATGTAGAAGGAGAGAAGGAAAAAAGAAGGGTAGGTGAAGGAGACCTGGCAGCTAAAAATTGTTGTCTATTTTCAAACATATGACATCAAGACGCCTGCACCTCACACACAAACAACCGAGCTGTAAGTGAAAGTAAGGCGTCGTCAGCATGACAGCTTCCTCATGGCTTTCGCTACTCCGCGCAATTAATTGCACTCACTGCACAGACAACTCGGAAAACAACGACAACATTCACACCACTGAGCTTGGTTAGCCGCCATCTCACCTAACATCTTCAGCCAACGAGTCTGTGTGTCGTGAGGGCTCCGGCCCGGGAGACGAACCCGATCTAGAGTGGCCAACCCGTTCGTGAACAATTTCATCTTTCCACGCCAGGTCATCATCTGTTCATTTCGCGCCTCACGCCAGTCGGTTCCAGAGAGGGCGAACCGTACTCGGTTCGGCAAACGACTGGCTGGCATCCCTAGTGCATGACCCAATTATCTAAGTTTGTGAAAATGTAGCGACTGAATAAAGGAACTCGTTTGAAAATCCTTGCCAACCACCCGTTTCCTAACCAACCTCGTTGCTTACTCGCCGGTGCCACCCAACACGAGTGACTGAGTGGTGATAACGGTGGTCAAACACCTGAAGACGGTCCACCTCTTCTACCCTAAGGGACCACAGTCCGCTGCCGTAAACTGGTACAACCCTAACTGTTGCCGATATACGCGGCCCTTGAGTTTCAGGGAACTACCTCTCTGTTGCCATGGGTGTCTCAGATTAGCAAACACCGTCCTAGCCTTAGAAATACGCGCCTGTCTCATTCCCTACACCTCCGCCGCCGCCGCTGATGCAGTTTCTCAGATATACAAACCGGTCAACAACCTTTATGGTTTCATTACCTAACATTAAATTTACATAATCACAGCAATCTTGCAGAAGCACTCTGCATTTCGAAGCTGCAAAAGGCATTCCGAAGTACTTAGCAGAACACAAAATTGCGCTCAGCATTGCTTGTGCCGCTCGAAAGTTATCAAACAGCAACACCTTATCGCCAGCATAATCAAGATCAGTTGGCCTTTCACCAGATTGAAGGTCCACACCGGCATCATTTGAGTGACGCAAACAGCCCTTCCTTATTTCGTCTATGACGAAATTGAACAAACTCAGTGAAAGGGGACAGCCTTGACGTACGCCGCTCATGGTGTTGAAACTGTCGGACAGCTCACCGTAAGCCCTAACCTGAGCCGAAGTATGGGACTGAAGCGCCGACAGTATGTTCAAATACTTGGTCTGTAAACCCCTGCGTTTGAGCGACTCCAAAAGTGTACACCGATCCACCGAATCGGATAGACCCTTATAGTCGAGGAATACGACGATTGTTGGCCGACGATACACATGACGCTGCTCTAGAAACTGACGCGGGGTAAAAGTATGATCTGCACAACCCCGCCCAGGGTGGAACCTGCAGTGGGTCGACGATGTATAATGGATGCCAGAACCATTGAAATGAGTGGGGTCAAACTGATCGCCCTATGGTATACGCCAGAGCTCCGAGCTCCCTTTTTGAATATGGGAACTATTATGGAGTGACCCCAGCACGAAGTGATGGTTTCCGCCGGTCATACAAAATGAAATAGCTGAGTTAAGGCCTCTAATAACACCTCTCTACCCTCTTTGAATAGTGCCGCCAGGAGATCATTTGGGCCGGCAGCCCAATGACGATTGAGAGCCGAGATGCAATTGCAGACCTCGGCCTCAGTGGGTGGTTCCAAATCTACCAACCAGGATCCTGCATTACAACCTTATAGCAACGGCGCAGAAAAAGCAGGAAGCCACTAAATTGACCCTCAAAGTGTTCCGCCCAACGCTCTAACCTTCTGGACGTATTATAGATGGGTGTGTTATCTGTCTCCCTGACAGCTTCGCTGACAGTCGGTCGCTCGGGACCACTGGCACGGATCAGCTTAAAAAGTTTGTCGGCGTTTCTCGAGAGAGAAGCGGTTTCCTTTTCCTTAGTTTTTTTCACCAACCAAGATTCAAGGTCAGCTTTAAGACTACGTTCAAATTTCCAACGGATATCTGTTCTAGACTTAGTATGTGAACTACCGGGGGGAATCTTCCATCTGGTTTCCAGCAACTCCAGAGATTTCTCTGAACTCCGATGCTCGTTAAAATTACGTACCCCTGTGCAGCATGCCACAGCACCTGCTTTCTTAATAGCCTGTGAAATTTGAGTCCGGTGGCCACTAAGATCTTCGGATTGGGTGCCATTACTGCAGCTTTCAAAGCTGGATTGGTACTTATGTGGCAATTATCCGTTTCACGGGATTCGCCCTGAAAGTCGTTCAAAAAGCAAAACGGTCATTTTGGCGCCAATCCTCGATTTTTAAATATTTTATGAAATTTTAAGATCTGAATTTCAGGTAAAGTACTTACAGTACGCCAATTGGAAATAAGCGGCGTTAATGGAAAAATTAAAATGCATCGAATAAGTCC
>LUCH01018296.1:0-16091 GCA_013368495.1 Paragonimus heterotremus
GACAACTAGATGCTCAACCACAACCTGGTTATGTATAGTGTTCCGATTGTCCGATCGTCTCAATAGAAGACAAAGTAACTGTCCTGTTAATTAAATTCGCTAACCATGCGATGAGCTAATTTTCAGTTAGGTTGCGATCACGGATTTCAATGAATGAACTGACCAATGTATATAGTTTGCATTACATCTCGGGAATTTAGAATGCTCCAAATTGTACTGCATTTTATTGTATGTAATTGGCCACCGGTGTTCATGAAAACCTTAATATTGATCGAGTCACGGTAAACGGAAAACAAAGTAATCCAAAGCTGATTAGTAGGATGCTATTTCTCTCACTGGGTTGTTTGAATTTGGCCTTAAATCACACTTTATGCTGTAACCGAGAAGTTCAGACTGACTGCGGAATTTGTTTTTGATCTGAGCAACCCAGTCATGCTTTGCCTTACCGACAATGTCTGTTTGTGTGTGCAAAACAATATGGGTGCACAATGGGCGTTCAGTAGAGTATGCTTTATGGTAGGAATGTTGGCAGGTTGAATCAATAACTGAGAATTCCACTTGGTGAGCTCAAGAAAAGAACAGAACTGATCACGGTGTCTTTTCACTAGAAGGACAACTGTCGAATTAGTTCTGTCTACACAGTTACTCCGTTTCCCCTACTCATTCTATATGTTTGATGTAAGAATATTAGATTGACTGTACATTGTCAGTCGTTCCCCTCACTGGAACAGTTTGTATGTTACGATTTTACTGTTGAACAGTTGGATGTTCATCAATGTAGTGTCCACGACTGACGGCTGGTGAATGTGGTTGAATGTATGGATGATTACTCAAGTATACCACACGAGAACGTTTAATTCAACTCCACGTGAGAAACAAACGCTCACTCATATTGTCACACTACCAGCTCCACTCGATCATCGGTTCCAGTCATCGGAGTTTTCATGCATCGTCTACCAGAAATAGTTCCAAACTTCTGGACCATCCACATCTCACTGAAGAGGACCGCTTCATCTCACTGATTTGTCCTGGTGACTTATACATCAACGCTGCTGTACACATTCAACCATGGTATTCGTCAAAATCTCCGATAAGCAAATGTTGTGGAACTCATTATGATCTTGTGAATTATGACACTTGTCAATTTCAACGTCCAACCCTACTTGGTGGTGTGTACGTCACTGTCTTTCATGGAACCTCCATGCAGCTTGTTCTTCTCGTCCACTCCGAAATTCCCTCTTCGTTATTCTGTTTTTATTTTACGAATCATGAGCTGCAATGTGATTAGTCACCACCGATTCCGCTCTCGACAGAGACTCGCCATTTCTTGCAAACAAACGTTTCGTAATGTAGACAAGCTGGACGCTGCACTAGTGATCCATCACATGAAACACGACTATGAACCACATTTATTTTTCAGTAACACTCAGATTGTTCAGTATACATACGTATAGCCTAACGGATCATCTTCAATCCGAGTGGCATAGTGATGGCAACATTAAACTTTCCAAAACATCTTCATTCAACAGAGCAATCACTATTCTATCACTGTCATGGCGACTGCGAGCATAGCTCTAAAGTACATGCTTCAAGTTGAGGAATGCATGTGAACATAGTCACATGTAAGAAAGACATCTGTCAGACGGTGTTATTAGCGGAAACGCTTATATTTACAGTCCATACAACTAGAAACATTGAGTCACACCCAAACACGAAGGGCATGTCGAAAAACACGCAGCAATATAGTATCTGTTCCACATGTCATTAAATTGTCCAGCAAAATACCGTGGCTTCTAATTTGTAGGCTACTATCACTCGAGGGATAACACATTAAAACTTGTGGGGTTCACTTTGATCACTGGTTATTCTAGGAGTTCCACAAAGCATTACTCATTGTTTTCACGATCATTGCGCCTTATCCTAATTAACTGGAGATTATTTAAACAGCAATGATGAAGCGATTGTTCGACCGTGTTCGGGTACTCCACATATTCGTGATGATTAACCATACTGTGGGATTATTCAACCAACGTATAACACTCCCGTGATACTCACACCATCACATCATCTATCTCTACTCGGCACCTTATTCGCAAACCGACAAAACAACCATGTTTCTAGCATATTGGTAACTTGAGGCATTATGATGAACTGTCCGTATGTCGGTAAAAGCCCTCTGTATGTGTAGACACATGATTATCGTGAATTTCCTAATCTCAGCAAAATTGTCATACTACATTTGCTTATTTTGTTAGCACTTATATATTAGTGATATGTATTCTCATTTAGTAAGGTCACCAACTGAGCTTCGGATACCAGTTTTCTCCAAATGCGAGTGTCTTGAATTGACATCTAAATAGCAAACGTTTCGAACAACCGGTTAGTTTCAACTTAGTTGGATATTTCCGTTCGTTATGACAATTAGGAAAGATGACGTGAAAAGTACTGTCTTCTATCGAGGAGATCAGGCAACCTGAGATATAGCGTGTTCGATCACGTCCTTCAGTTTTGTGATTTATTGTTCAGCCACAATCTCCTTCAGTTCTTACCGTTGTATACAACGTAGCAGTGGATCGATGACAGTCAACTCGGTACGCCCAACCGGTTCCTAATGTGCACCGCTGTTGCCGTTCCATGTCACGTGGGTCAGTGGCAGAAAATGATGGTGGAATTCTATACTCTGGTGACAATCATGCAAGCCATACACTAGAATAAGGCTCTGTTGTCAGGCGATGTATAGGGGTTGGAGGATCGGAGCAGAGCGGAAACGCAACAAATACTTGCGCATCTCACACAACGTGGTAATTAAATCACAGACAACCTACCTTTGAAGAAGTCCTGCTCTTCTGTAACGAGACGACAAATGTAGTCTATACACAGGACGGCGATCAGACAGTTTCGACGCAATCCGAAATCAGAGGAAAGACGTAAGGAACAATCACAAGTAGTGTATTGGCGATACAGAGACGAGACGGTGATCTGCACAACGCCAAGGGCAACACGAGAATCAAAGTCCCAACAACAAACGGTCTTCAAACCGTTCAAACAAGTTAGCCCATGGGGAATCAAATGTCCTATTTATAGGGACGTTCATGTCTTGTTGAACACGTTGAATAATACGTAGGCGGACGATCTGAAATGGATAACAGCGGGAAGTTTAGATTGTATGCGCAACAGTTTCCGTATTGTTACATCGCTCCCCTCTCAATGAGGCACTGACCCCAGTGCCTCGGTACCGCCAATGTTGCTGCAGCCAACTTGGGCTGGGATTTCGATTGTCTGTTCTTCGATCGAAACACTGCCGTGTGATACTGGCGGGGGCCGCATCTGGGCTCCTTTCGGCGTTTGAGCTGGCTTTAATTGATTGTAATGTACCGTAAGTACATACGACGTTGCATTCGTAGTGTCGCGAATTACATATACAGTTGGTGACAACAGGTGCTCAATTACGAATGGACCTGGCCACGGGTAATGGAATCTGTGGGCAGCCCCCAATGATGGTTTTGATCTGCGCAACTAGACGTGATTCTCGATGCGGTAAACTGGTCCCTTTGCTGCACGGTCATAACAGCTTTTCTGATGGTGTTGCGACTTTGACTGATGCTGAGCGGCAATTTTGTAGTCCACTCTCAACCGTTCGCCCAGTTTATTGACATGTTGTGGTAACCTTATGCATTTGGCTGGTACCAGCGATGTTAATACTTCAATCGGCAGGCGTAATTCATGGCCTTGGCTTGGTAGTGAAGACGTGTACCCTGTGTTCGAATGGACGGCAGCCCTATAGGCTAAGAGACACTGTGGCAAGATTTCGTCCCAACGATCTGACTAGTGTCGTTCAATAAAGGTACTTAGAATTGTAATTACAGTACGACTGGTTCGTTCGACCAAGCAGTCACTTTGAAGGTGATAAGGAGTTGTTTGGGTTTTGTGTATACCCAGCATACGACATACTTCCTCCAGGAGGTTACCTTCAAATGCAGCACCTTGGTCAAAATGCTGTCCAATGGGTGTGCCGAAACCAGTGACCCATTCGTTAACGAACAACGATGTTACGGTAGAAACTTCTTGGTTTGGCACCAGAAAGGCTTCACACCATTTGGTAAAATAGCCGACAATCACAAGAATATATTTATTTCCTCTCTTCGACGTTGGTAGTGGTCCCATCACATCAACTCCCACACGGTGGTTGGGGCCAACGTTTGCAACCGTTTGAAGCGGAGCCCTGGGAGCTACAGTAGGGGGGGGTTGTTTGCGCACAGATGTTACAGTTGGAACAATTGGGAACAACATCGTCATGTAACTTTGACCACCAAAAGCGCTGTCGGTATGTCCCAGTTCTAAATGTAGCTCTCAGACTACCTTTGAAACTTTGCCAGATGGGATGATTAGTCTATATATTCGTTTGATTCTATCACATAAATGCAACACACCATCGATAACTCGTAAATTCGTCCACTGTGACCATTAGCGGCGTTCTTCGGGGTAGTTGCTCTCCATTTCGCGACCAGTGGGTTTTGTGTCTCCATCAAGTTGTCGACGGTAGATGTTAGAAATAAACCGATGACTTAGTTGACAGTGTGCCTACGCAGCCCCAGCTGAGAGTGTGGATAACATAGCATTAAAAGTACCTGAGGGGAAGCGAGACAAAGCATAGGAATTCGCGTGACCGCTGCCCGGGCGATAGATATAGTCAAAGTCGTAATCCTGCAAATATTCCAACCAGCGTGATAATTGACCCTCCGGCACTCGAGAGTTGCGAAGCCAGTGTAGTACTTGATGGTCCATTCGAACATTAAAGGGTTTCCCGAGTAAGTAAGGGCAGAACTGTTTAAGGAAACAAACTAAAGCTTACATTTCATGGTGCGTAGTGCAATAACGCCTTTCTCGCTTATTAGGCTGACGACTTGCATAGGCAATCACGACTTTCCTATTGACCGAATTCTCGGACAGTACAGCGCCAATAACTAAGTCACTGGCGTCCGTGTCTGGTATAAAGGGACCGGCTGATTGCGATAAATCGGGAAATGTGAGAATGGCAGGGGAACTGAACTTATCTCCAAGAGTATTGAACGCTGCGTGACATTCAGCAAACCATACGAATTTTTAGCCTTTCTCTGTAGGTTGATGCAATGGGGATGCAATCTCCGTAAAATATGGAAGAAATTTACGATAATACGAAGCTAGTCCTATAAAACTGTGTACTTCGCTCACTGATTGTGGTATTGGCCAATCAACAACTTGTTTGACTTTTGTGCCGTCGGGTTCTACTCCTGAGAGTGTGATTAGATGGCCTTAGAATGATACTTATTGCTTTAAGAACACGCATTTTGTAGGTTTCAACTTCAAGTCAGTCATTTGGAGACGTTCGAATACATCCTTCAGTCTGGAAATGTGCTTTTCTGTTGTGGCGGCGTGAACAATAATGTCGTCGAGGTAGATTAAACATTGGTTTGGTACTAAGTCTTGCAACAATGTCTGTATTGACTGCTCAAAAGTGGCAGGCGGGTTAGCTAGGCTGGACAGCATTGTTTCAAATTCACACAACCCGGGTGGAATGTCTGCGGGGGCGGACTTCAACCTGCCAGTACCCAAAGGCTAGGTCAAGCGTGGAGAACCACTTTGCGCTATGTAAAGCATCGAGTGTAGAATATATGAGTGGCAGAGTAAATGAATCACTCTTTGTTATAACGTTCAGACATCTGTAGTCAACGCATAACCGTAAGCTCTCGTCCTTCTTTTAACCAACACGATGTAGGATGCCCAGGGGAAAGTCGATGGGCGTATAACTCTCTTGTTAAGCATGTCTTCAACCATGGTATTCAGTTGCGACTGATAACGAACAGGAATTCGTCCGGCGGGTTTTTGAAGAGGGTGGTGGTCGCTTGTATCCATTTCGTGTTGTACAAGTCCAGTCCGCCCAGGTTCTTCCCTACCGTACTGAAACACGTCGGGGAAGCTACGTAGAAGGCTTGCTGGCATGAGTCTTTCAGTATAGGGCAAAGCCGTCCCAGTCTGTAATGGTTGTATCAAAACCGATTCCAGTTCGTCTAGTTTATCAGAAGCTTCTAGTACGTTTACCGTTTGAGACCTGCCTTCCACTCGGACATTCTTGGCATTATAACGAAAGCAGATTGTCTGTGAGGCTGGGTCGATCTTATCGCGCTCTATAGCAGGTGGCCACTTACTGCAAACTGATGTCGAGTTGTTAAATTAGCCAGCCGTACTGTGGCCACTACTTGCGAGCCCGTCTTCAAGGTAGTTCAGTTTGTCGCTAATATTTAACGCGGCACACAGACTGGACTATTTTACAATTTAGCTGGGCTGCCACGACCGAGTTAAAAATAGAACACGAGGCAGTGGTATCAATCAAAAAGCAGATAGCCTCATTCTCTAATCTAGCGTTCACAGTCTGTGGCATATTTACGTCAGCATTGGCGGAATAGACAAAAAAGGTATAGATACATACGACGAAAGTGATCTACCTCGTGTAACTCAGCTCACTGCCACAGGCAGATTGTTTCCACATTTCTTCGCGCTGGAACCAACTCTCTTACAATTGATGCAATAACTCGCTAGGGAACTTGGCTGTGAGGAATTTCGGGCAGCAAAACACATGGGTTCTGTTACTGGAGACGTGTCGCGCATCGACTCGTGCGCCACCTCAAATGCCCGTCTCTTTTCAACTGTCTTTAACAATTACGATGCCGGTTTGCGCATGAATTTTCCACTTATTTTCTGAATAGATAACCCCAGACTGAACTATCGCAAATCTGACAATCTCTTCACCACGAGAATGATTGTGGAAACGTTTTTAGAGCTAGCTCCCGCAGGTCACGAAGGAAAGAATCCACTGATACCGACGGCTGCTGACGCCTGGTAAGGAATTCTTCACGATAAACAAGCGCCAATTCCATGCGCCCGAGCAGTCCTTGTAGGGTTTCCCATATGACTTCAGGTAGTTAATCTGGGGCCAAACCAGACGCTCGTCAACATTTCATATCCTGGAAATCTGTACTCATGTTCACGTGATTTTGAGTGACTTGCGCCCTCGCCCCGGGAAGATGATTAAGGTATAGATGCTTTGACAAATTGATTGTCACGAAAGTGGAAATCTACGAGCTTGGAACTGATATACCGCAGTTTCAGGATCATAATATTGCCCACCTGAATTTGTTGAACATCACGAACGACGCCGTTAGAATTGGCGAGTTCAGGAGAGCCATTGTTCAGTTTCTACGTTTTCAGAGGGGAACGTTCTGATTAACAGTGTGTGCATGCAACGTAACTACCTGCCTGAAGCTATTGATGCTATAACGTGAATACCACTGTACAGTTTAGTTTCATTAGTAACAGCGATCAGATTTACGAGATCATGTGTGATTCAATCATCTGCACAAGGTTTTCACGGTATAGTCAGATGTAGAAGCCTCCGATGATAAACCGTCTAAACTAGCGGTTTCGTGCTATTTGACTTGAAGAGATCATTCCGAAATGCATGGGATTGTGTATACTATGCAAGAGTTGACGTCCGTATGAAGGCCTTGTGTTAGTCCGCGATTTATCAATACAGATTATCCTACTGTTAGACGACTCGTGCTTCAAATAAATTTAGCATACGTTAACTTATTCAACTACATGTTTCATTCAGTCGGGTATACTGACAGACCATGATACTGACGGGTGTTCGCACATCTTTTGATGGCACTGTTCTCTTCGACCTAACGGTCACATTTGCAATCGAAATGAGTCAATCAGCCTGTCTCATTGGGACTAATTTAAAACCATGCGGAAACTCAAATGAATGCATGAGGTCGTGACTTACTCTACGGTAATACAGGACGCTATTCCCAATCTGGCAGTGGGATTCATTGCATATAATCTTTGAAGTTGTTTGACAACGCCGCTGCCGCCATAGCAACTAGTTATATGTAAACTCCGTTGTGCATATGGTCATTGCAAACACGAAATTCCTTTCACAAATTGTCCCCTCAATATTTCCTAGTTGACACATCCTGTTGAAACGGTTGTAGAGTCTGTTCAGCGTTTAAGTTCAGAGATCAGCTGAGTACCGCTAGAATTTGACACCCAGATAACGACAACAAAGTAGATCGAGATTGTTTCTATAATAGCAAATGTTTACATCCCAGCAAATGAATACGTGTATATGTATTCAATCAATATGAAATGTCACATACATTCGAAATGGTATGTTCCAAGAGAGTTTTCAGCTGTCGATGATAGAACATGAGCAAGGGTGTCTAACTTGATGATGGTGGCCAAAGCGGCCTTCATATTGACATAACCATGTGATCCATCATCGTATTCACAGAAGAGGAGTAACCCGCGTGTCAAGATAAAGTTCAAACGGATGTTACACTCTCCACAGCGTCCCAGTATGTAAAATAACAGGAGTATGACAATATAAAATGATGTGAAACATTTCTGTCGTGATTTTGCTCCGAGTGAGAATGTACAGTCACTTCTGAGCCCACACAGCTGCCTCACATCCCGCCAAAATTGTCCACTGGGTGTCCGCAAGTTAACGTCTCTTACCAGACTATCTTGACCTTCATGAGTCTACCCTGTAGTACCTTTCGACTGCTAACTTCTGGGGATGCCAAGTTCTAGAAATAGTTGGAGATTTCCCTTTCTCAATTCGACCACTACAATTACCGGTAACGAAAGAATGCCTCAAAGCATCAGTGACTTATTCGGTGTTAGAACGTGCTTGTTATCAAGATCACTCGTTTGTTTGTTCAGAGGTCGGCCGTTGAGAATTCGTCCAATTTTGAGATGCGTGGTATGCAAAATCTCGTTTGGCACTATTTACTCCTGTAATACAACTAGGAAGATCCAGTTCATTACTCGACTGACCTTATCCCGTATTTCTCCTCGGTCACTCGCTTTTGGTGGGTCGACCATCCAATCACAACCTCGGGCTTTAGCAGTGCTGAATATGTTCTCCTCATTCCACGTCTGCAGCAGTTTCTTGATATCCTCAGACGTTTTTGCAAAAATCGTTCCATTGTCACTGCATAATCTTCTTGTGTAGCCTGGCCTGGCAACAAAAACCGATGGATGGCACATAAGAACGTATGGGTATCCAACACATGTGTCACCTCAATTTATATCGCCCTCGTTTTGAAACAGCTGATAAGACAACCATGTCGCTTTTTCTTTCCGCGTCCTTGTTTAACAAAAAGAAACCCAAAATAATCAACTCTGTTGATGGTGAATGAGTATACATCCATCTCAGTCTGATCGGCAAACAGGGGAGCCATGGCTTGCTGACACGGTTGGGAGAACCATAGATGGCATTGATAACAGTCATATAGAACACTTCTGTCCGTCCTGTGAGATCCAATGAATTCACAGCCGGTGATGGTTTGAAGGACTGGATTTTGGATTAATTTTGCTGCGGTCATATTACCATCGTACACCCCCTTATCGATCAGCAACAAATCCCTGTAACCTATGAGTTGACATATCCTATTTGAAAAACGATTCGCGGTACTAACGGGTTGCTTGGATGGTTGACTGAATGGAATTGGAGTGAGATTTGTGGTCCACACATGCTTCACGTGGATCAAGTGACGGTGAGTGATTACAGGAACTTTGGCGATTAAGCTTTACACGTAGGCTACCTATTGAAGACATCCTCACGTACACATAATAGTTGAAGACGTGGATGGAAAAGGTAGATAAATGTAGGGACAAGAGACAGTGAGACATGAAGATTATCTGCCAAATGAAATAAAGACTGGTGCAAAGTATGTTATGCTATCATCAGTCATATGGTTAATGGCTTTGTGCATCCGAATTTAAATTGACATGGACGAAGACTAAATTCTTCCCAAACCTACACTGTATGACACACGCGAGCCCCAGATCGATCATTGTAGCTAACTCAGTTTAAGTAATCCAATTAGCTAGATTGAGTGTGAAATATCCGAAGCGATTCACCAACTGACGGAGTCAGTCAAAGTTCCCGGACCCGTTGGGATAAGCGTCTGGTCGTGTGGCCTACATAACTGGTTCTACAGGAACAAGTATATGAGTATACACAAAATGTGGCGGCACGTTAGCTGAAACTATTACACGTAGACTAACGAAGACAGTTAGTTCAACGTTTTACGCGACTAAATTACGTGTCCACTTCACATACAATCCGGTTTTGTGCTCACGACTAAAAGATAAAGTGTCTGTTTCTGCAGCCTCATTTTGTGTGTACTCATTCACTTGTTCCTGGAACCAGTTATATAGGCCGCACGACCAGACGCTTATCCGAACGGGTCCGGGAACACCACCCAGCTTGGCTGAACAGTGGTATAACGAAGTCTGTCAACAGTGCCATACTATCGCACCTGGTGGATTCGAATCACTCGGTCAATGTGATGGACACATTTCGCCCAATCTACCGAGTTAAAGCCACCCAATCGAGAGCAGTGAATCGTAGGCTTCTGTCCACAGCTGAAGCTATTGGGATTCGCCTGTACAATCCACCCCTGTGCGCACAGAAGCGCTTTGTACAGGCGTTGGATCTGCCATGGCCAACCCCACACCCTGTTAGCCGGTCAAGACTCACGGTTCAAGTGGGTACTTGATTGCAGTGTGACATTGAATTGATTGACCTGATTAACCATTCATTCCCTGTTTACCACCTTTAATGATTCGCCTGTAAAATTCGTGATATAAATGTGATGTATTTAGCTTGATGATGAATCACTGAAACGAGCTTGTTCGCTACACAGTATTTTTCATCACTACGCTGGGGATTTTTACTCGATTTAAACTAAACTACCGATTTTCACTGCAATACAATATGTAGAAATTCAAATGTGCGATGTATTTTAGACGAATTCGTAGGCTATCGTGGAACCGTCTATCTATTGCACTCTGCAATACAAACAGAAAATATGATTCCGTTCCAGCCAAATTAGTTACGCACTTCGACTTGGGGGATTAATTACTTATCTGATTAGACACTGTTCATTGTACATACTGAATACTACATGATGCAAGCTCTGATAAATTAACCGTCCTTGATCATTTGCTCAGTATTTCTCAGAAATTAGGTTGAGTAATCATGCACAACCTGAGCACAGATTACGTCGTGAGCATGTAACTAGCATGAACACAGTGTACTATTCCACAATTGAGAAATGCACATGAATTGAGTACTGTTGATATCCGAAGTGACTACAACTCATTGACAGTAGCTGTTCATTTGTAAAGACTGTAATAGATAATATTTTTGATAGACTCACTCCATTGTGCCTTTTTGACGATTTTGCCCCCCAATCTATTTTTCACTCAACCAAGTTGGTAATTTGTAGGTTCCATTCCGGACAGCGACCTGATTCCCTTTGTGCACTCTATTTTCCAGGATCGTTAATAATATACATGGTGAACGTATCCAATCTTTATTTTGATACTGAGAAGGAGGCTGAGTGTTCTTTTGTTGGACTATTCTAATAAACGATGAACCCAACAAATTTAAACTTGTCTTATTCTGCCGCTTTTGGTGAGCTTGTTTCTAATCTGGTTATTTCGCCCTTCTACACTCATCACTCTATTCTTATTTAAATTTGACTTTATCAATTTTCATCCTACTAATTTAACCATTTGTATAAATTGTGAATATCACGAGCCGGATTTTTTGTCTGGTCAACAACCATCGGCGGTTCATACCCTGCTCTGTTCCTATCCCGTGGCCGATGACTTACATCCACCGAGGAGGACAAACGCAAATTCCAGTTCACAGAATCTGCACGCAATTTGTTCACTGATCTTGAAGATGCGGTGGCAGACTTGGCTGTTTTTACTCATTCTGATCCGAACGCACCGCTGTCAAGTATAACTCACGCTACCAACTCAATTGTCGCTGCCATGTTACAGTAGTTCGTTGTCAGTTATTGGCAACCTTTAACCTCCTTCACTAAACGTCGGCCGTTTTGAGGAATCTCTCTACAGCACGCTTGGTACACGTTTACTTGAAATCTATCAGTCATCTGCCATTTCTCTCATTCGGTGGAAAGCAGCATCTTCACGGTTTGTACCGATCACAAACCGTTACCGTATCCTTGAGACGTTTCATCCGACAGGCACTACCCAGACACCTTGACTATGTCACTCCTTTTACGGCTGATATACGACAGGTATAAGGTATCGGAAATGATGTTACAGGCCCACTTTCACACGTTCTGGATATCACCACACCCGCTGTAAATTGCACTGATTTAGAAGCGATGGGTGCGATGCAAGCCACTGATCCAGAGATGGATCACCTTTATCAAAGGGGCTCTATCAAAATTCAGCCTGACATATTCGGAATATTCGTCTGGAAGAACACTTCCCGGGGTACATCATGTCCTGTAGTGCCCATATCCCTCGGTCGTACACTACATAACTGGTTTCACCTAAACATATATGCTTCAGTTGTATTTCTCACTAAAAGTTTCCAATGTCTAAATTAAACCAATTGGGACCACTCATGCTTCCAATGAAAATCCTCCAGAGTCGCTAGCATAGAGACTAGAGTTCCAGCTTAGTCACACGCTGATGACCGATTAGACTGCAAGGCAATAATTAGTAGTTTGCTCACATCTCTCTGGATCACTCTATGCACACCATAATAATATGCTGGAAACAACTGGGATTCACCAACAGCAACATGGCTTAAGTAAACCAAAAACAAAATATACGAACACATTAACGTGTTTTCAATCTTGATGAAAGTAGCCGTCATGGTGAAAAGATTGAGCAGTTCTAGGTCTACACCATTTCATTCCATAACATTATCTCATGCTTTGGTGTGCCCATATCGACCGTAGTTGCCAATCCATTGCAGTAGGTTAGTATATGTTGGTGAATGATCGTAAACTAGATAGGTGGCAGTTAGCCACCAGCACCCAAGCGGTCGTTCAGATAACAGCACACAGAAATGCATATTCTCACTCAACTCACTCAATTTGTTGGTGTCCGTGAATGCATACACCACCATTCTGACTGGCCCCATGTTCGACAGCAAGAGCCCGTTGACAAAATTATCCTATATAAATTGGTTCTCTTCACGTTCTTACACGTCAATACCAAAATAGTGATCATGTACTACTCGTTCGTTCTCGGTTTGATGATTATCGTTGGAACCTTCACAGCTACACGTAAGTCTTCAAAATTACTTACGATGTTATGTGTATTAAATTCATCTGTCCATATTTGATGATTACCGTCGTCATTGATAGAAGAATGCGAATAATTCATGGCCTGACAAGCTTCTATGTATATAGTATCAAGCACGTACTACAGAACACAAGATTATCAGTCAAGGGACATTAGATTTGGAACATATTTCAGCATGTGTGTGGCAGTAGATGGTGCAAGTAGAATCCTAAATAATGAAGTGTATACACAGCAACCACCATGGAGACCACCGACATCAGTTACCCCTCATCAACTACAGAGCCAACACCAGGTGGATCAACGCAGAAAATCACATTTGGTTGCGTCATTTGAAGCAGTTAGTCTCCTTAGTACAATGAGAAGCACAACGCGGTAGACGGGAACCGTGTGAATTTACTAACGGTTTGTTCTGGTTAGCCGAGCGTTACAGCATCTTTGTTTGTGTAGAATGATTCGTTTGTTATCTTGACACTGTCATGATGATGATCATAATGACAGATAAACATATAGTACAGACGCCTGCCATCCCAACACATTCATTTTCACAGTTGTTTACTACCTTCCGCGCCACAATATTCCGTTCTGTAATACGTGTCTGATGCTACACAGAGAAGCTTGCCAGACCATGAATCGTGCCTACTGACGTTTTTGATTCCCCTAGTAAAATTCGTGCAAGAAAAATGTGTGTTCACAATTACCGGTGTCATCTTTTCAGATGCTATTAAATGCTACGAATGCTTGAATTGCGAGACGGTGAACGCCCAAACAAAGATTAGTATGTCAACTTGTGCAGAATGTTCGGTAAGTCAGATTGATCAGCATATGTTGGATACTTGCTCCGTGTTTAACATAAATCGCATTCATCAATCTTAGCCGTTAACTACCAAGGCTTTGGATGGTTTGTAGTTAGCACTTTTACCCATCCCAGTTGCAACCCCATCATCCAATTTGTATTCATTGAGACAGATTCAATGCAGTGCAGTTCAGATGATTTGGCATACAGGAATGTGTATATAAATTTGTAAAGTTCGAAGTCAGAAGCCGGTTACCAAGTGTATTTGGTTGCAACCAAATAACACCCTTATTTGTCTACTAGCTGATTCCTGTATGTTCATTTCAGAAAGTCCAAACATACATCAATGATGAGGTTCTAACGACCACCAGAACATGCTTGCCAGTAAAAGGTTGTGTGAAAATCCCACCGATCGAGGGTGTTGTCGTCAAAACGAAATGTTGCGCAACGGACCTGTGCAATTCCGGTTTCATGCACCAGCCAGTCTGGAGCGTATTGCTCGTCTCACTCTGCTCATTGCTCCTGCGATGTTAGACGAATTCACGCTTGAAATATTAAAAACTGATATTTTGTTCAGTATATCCCATTGTAGTAATAGTGTCAGTAGTTGTAGCTGTTGTTATTATAACTGTTGATGTTCCCGACGGCAATGTTCAACTAATTAGTGTTTAGTGTTTGAACGAATATACTGAGTGTTCCCACGTTTTGCCTTTTGCTTCCCATGGACAAAAGATTTGCCGTAGATTCGCGTATCTTTATTCTACCCTGTAGTGACTGTTCAAACTGGACTCCTTCCAGTTGTCCATAGTTATTCACATGAAACCATCATTCAAACAACACTGCAGTAAACCGGCACAAAACAATCCTCACTCATTTTAGCCAATCAAGACAATAAGTTCGAATGAAGTTGGGGAATACTTACTGCTCACAGACAAGTAGGTGGACAACAAATAGTATCTCCAAAATTGAACGATACTTCTTGCCTGTGGAATCCAATACGTAAGCGCTTACTCACAAAATACACACAACACGAGGAATCTGTGGAACCAATCCCATAAACGTGTTATTATAATTGATCGCAGTTACCCCAATCCCATTCACTTCATAGTCAGCCCATCTCCAAAAGACGCATTATATTTATTGACAGAACTTTTTGAACTCAGTCACAATGAACCACCAGTGGAAATATCACTCAACAAGCCGAATGCCTTCTGTGGTTTCAACCTGGAGAGAACTCTTAGTTGTAAGATTATCGAATGGAGTTAATAAGACAGCTATTCTGTCTCCGCTGGAGGCGACCAGGCAATATGAGCACTACTCACAAACAAATGTGGCTGAATGTTTACAGGTGATGATCCAGTCCTACATAATGTGAAGTAAACGGCTCAGTGGTCGAATTAAAAAGGTGGCTGATGACTTAGTTCTGGCTTCGGCAACAACAGACACTACTGAAAAGCCCCGACAGAAACGAAACTCAAGCCTCGTGCTTCTTACCTGAAGGGGATGAGGGGAATATCTACAATAATGTGACAGTTGCAAACAACAACGAAGGATAATCGATTCAAATAGACCAGAATTCCCTACTTCTAACCGGTAAACCTGATGTTGTTGGGTTGTGCCTTCATCAGTTCTGAGGTTGCATGGCGAGTGCAAATCACCAGCACCATCTGGTAAATATCATCTGACCTCATTCTATTCACCATCTACAGTCCGCAAATTCTACGTGACAGCTGGTTGGTTATAATCGGAAGATTGTCACAACACAGAGTATAACGCATTCACATTCGGAATTGCCACTCTATCAAACACCTTGTCCCAAACTTGAGTGGTTTACTCAAGAAAGTATAGTGGATAGACTGTCTTTGGTCACTGAAATGACAATCCCTTGAATGAGTTATTCGATATCAGTCGAGATTTCAAGTCATTCGAATTCGACAGCACCAGAAAGACTATGTTCTAGTAAATCTTATTTTATTCGCAAAATTGCATCTGATCATGTAGTGATTGTGTTCAGTAGGCATTCGTGCATCAGCTGACGCGTGAAGCACGCGTGTTCCTGATATTGCTACTTGTGCTCACTGAGGACCAATCTGCATCCTGCTGAATTTCTTCATAA
>LUCH01018297.1:0-15831 GCA_013368495.1 Paragonimus heterotremus
AAAATCCAAGTATCAACCTGGCTAACTGTAAAGGAGTTAGGTTGACGATCAATCAATAGATGAAGTTTCAACTGGCATCTTACAGCCCCCTCGTTCATTGGATAAACCGCATAGATCGGTCTCTAAGTCTGTCAACTCGAGTCCATTGCAGATGTAGCATATGAATTGGCCGATTTTTATATCATACTAAGGGACTGGATAAGTTCAGTTCGATAGTTTGGACAGTAAGACTTAGTTTCACTCAGACGATCTTTGTTGGTTTGAATGTCGTGCGAGTGACCAGCCAGCAGGTTTAATCAATGTTTACTCGATTCTCTACTTCCTGCGTGAGCGTTCCAAATCCATTTCAAGTGCAGTTGTCAAGGTTGATTGAGATAGTCTGCTCTAAGGGAACAACTGAAAGAACTGACACAGTGAACAAATGTGAATTAATTGTCTGTCTATGTTAGTAAACAGGTTCCAAGGATTTCGTTCTTATTTCATTGGTAGGTTAAGTTCCGTCTGAAGAAAAACGTCGTAAAAAACTTATGATCAACGGCTGCACTAGCTGACAGTCATCTTCTCATGAGGGTTAATTACTCGCGAAATAGTTTACAACCGTTAGCAGTGTGTGAGAGATGAAAGGAATAGGCTGTATCGTCACAGACTTTAAACTAAAAAGCTTCCACTTACCGTTAGTCTCTTTCAATGAGGGATGCATCTCTTCGTGCTTTTGCGAAAGGTTAAATAAGTCAAAAGGTTGTAGTAGTCTTCTAACGCTTTATAATGTGTTTAAGGCAACAAATGTGCACGGCGTCGTACATTCTTTTGAAAAGAAAAGGACCGATTCTAGGGAAATCTGAACAATGCTAAAGAGTTCGAACAAAGGAGCTAAAAGAGAAGAAAGAGAAACGTCCGGTGAACATGTTTTTTGCATTGTACTCAAGAGTTGGACATCAACTATTGTAAATCAGCAAACTATCTTTTAACCACAAAGTATTTATTTCGAATACTCACAAGACAACCCCTAGGGTGCATTGAAGGCAGAATTGTAAAATAAATAAGCAATGAACTGGATCACTGCAACGAGACGGCAGTGCGCATAAGTATCCACAAAACGTCCAAAAAATTGACCCGACGTAAAAGTTCTCAAGAGAAAAGTGAATATCGGTTGGAAGAAAATAGGAAAAAGAATGTAATTTAACTTTTGGCGCAAAGATGAGAGACGTTACGTTGTACAGTCAGTGGACTGCTGCAGAAAATCTTCCTACGCCTATCTATAAAAACATCAGACACGAACGTATCGAATGGGTGCAAAAAAAGATTCATTCAGTAGTTCATATTAATTGAAAACTGATTTTAATAAACATGTCACTAGAGGATAAATTACAGTATTTTTAAGAATCTACTAGGTAAAATAAATTTCCGAACCACTGCTTTACGATTAGTCCCGAGTTGCCATGGTCTTATGAGACGATTTGTATAAACGAATCATAGTAAACCAATACTTTCGTTTTTTAGCATCGACGTTGACGAAGTTGACTAACACAGGTTAAAAATAGCAAATATGTGACAAAAGCATTCTATTCGGTTAGATTTAGCAGCGTAAATTAAATACCAAGCAGTGAACTCTGAAATCAGTACTGCTGAATCTTATTAGCAGTACCTATCTTTGGGGAACCAAAACTGGATTTGTTACCCTCATGCGGTAACGTAAGGATCACTGCTAAAGAATAGAGTCTCACAGAGTGGAAGCAAAATAATTTTATCCCAAGGAACACTAGATAACATCATAGCCATAGTTTTATCTTTATCTCTACAGAAAACGTTGCTTTCGGTGTCTGGCTGTTCGCTACGCTTGGCACTCAGATTGCGACCATTTCATCTCTATGAAGGCGATATCTGTGTGTGGGAGTTTGAACATACAGGTTTGAACTTTGCAACTAGTGGTGGCCGATGAATGCCTTTGTTTATACGCAATTCCAGGATAACCTTCGGATTTGAAGTCCGATTGGCCACTTTTTGTTGCCGCTGCTCTCTGGAACTGAGGTCCTACAGGTTACCAACATCAGTGATAAAAATTCTTCCTCACGGAAAATGGATTGTTGCAAAACACACGGGATCAGTAAAAAGAAATAGAAACTGTGATTTTCTGGCAGTTTATGTAGCGCAAAACCTGAATGTTTATCTAACTTCTGCAGTTGGTGTGCATCTTTTGAGGAGAGCCACGTACGTTTTCAGACTCAGCACTTTCAGCTTCCTAGTTGCTTGATTAATTACTAGGTTTTGAAAACGCAATCCCTCTGACCACTCATAAAGACCGGATGCTCGGGAATTGTCAGCATTCATTCAGTTTTATTTTCTAAACCAAGTACGGTCCAGATGCCATACACCGACCGAATGGAGCAAATCTTTTTAAATGTCTACTCGCCAGCTGCACAGAGTAGTGAGAAGATCATGTTTATTGTGTTTATTTCACAACAGAGAAGAAGAATATTGCACTGTGTTTACAACGTTGTGGTATTCCCAATACGTTAGGTATTTCACACACCTCGAACCCATAAAATGAATAACTTCCGAAGTTTTTCGCCTTTTAAATATCAAATCGTACTTTCCAAGTGGAGTAACTCAGTTTATTTAGTGTCTAAATTTACACAGTTTGTTAATTCGTCAGTATCAGCCAAAGTGCACACGGCATTATTTTTGCAATCTCGAATAACATACTAGTAATATTGAAAGCTATGCAGTCAATTAAATTCACTAAAATTAAAGCGGACTTATTTGAGTTACACGTATAGTTACTAATGTTTAGGTGGCTCAATCGTTGCTCAATAAGTTCGCTGATGTTACTTGACCATGTGACGATACGTTTGTATGAGTCGTGTGTTAAAAAACACTCAGGCCGACCCAATAAAAAGTCCACTACCTCGGAAATGAACAAAAAATATAAGAATTAACTGAATTAAGTCACAATATAATCAGGTGAAATAATACCAGATTGAATTCGTAGTGTGGGAAGTGAAAAAGCTATATTAGTGATCCCAGAGACAGGTTGGTAAATGAGGGTGGACGTAGGATACAGGAGTTTTGAGTCCACTTGACTGAAATCTAGATAAAGTGCAATGGTTTAAATCACCCATACAGGTCGATTGATTAAATCCTGGACAGGCTGCTTAGACACTTCTAAACAGTAACAGTTTTTAGGGGAATGATTGGTATACAGCTCACGGTAGAATTATGTAAACCATTGACATTTCAGCTAAGTTTGCTAATATATATCCTCCATAAGGTGTCATTCGTGCAATGCAGCCCGGAACACATTGGTATATTTCAAAAACTTTTCTCTGAGTTTGCCACCTAAGTCTTCCTTAAGAAAGTGTTAAAACTGGCCATAAAAACTGTAGCAGCAATTTATCCATGTTGCGAGCAAGACCATGACAGTGGGAGCAGAATCAAACCTGCCAGTAAATCCATATGTATTTTTCAGTTATTACTCATCGCGGATGTATCGACCAATAAGTAAAGTGGACGTAATGAGTTATGCGATGAGCTAAAGATCCAGCTTACATCTTCACTCTTATCAACCTGTCACAAGCGAGCAAGCCGCGGACGGTCAATGATAGTTCGGGGGCACATTTTCAGTAGCCGTTTCAGGTGGGAGACAAAACATGACAGCACTCTTCGAAGTTACTCAGTAGCAGTGTTCACGTCTTACATCTGAAGATCATAATCACCTTTCCAGGAAACTGAAGTTTCTGTCTGACCAGTTTTTGATGCTTACCTTAACCTTATTAGGCATTTATGGGGACCAACAAAATGTCAATTGTTTTTCAAAAGGTGAGCTGAAAGGTTCTTTGATCGAAAAGTGTAGCAACACAAGACTTACTGTTTGCACATTGCGTATTCAAAGCCTGTCAAAACGATGTACGGATGTTTTGAAACAGCACGAGTGTATTGCATCACATTGTTTCCACACGAGCGAGTGACACGTGTACATTGCTGCCGCGTTTTCTTTCAGGTACTGTTAGTATATCACTGAATAAATCAAAAATAATAAAATCATGAAAATACATTGTAAGATATTTCGATCACCGATGGTTCGAAGTAATAATAAGCAAAAGGTATCAGTTATTGACTTTATATCAACGAAATGGGCTAAAACGCTTACTGAATAGTTTACCTGCAGGGTGTATGTAGCAATGGGATCGTTAATTATATAGTTGTTGAATGGAACAGACTGCAACACATCACCTTTTTGCTAAACAAGGTGTCTGAGAGGTTTCTTGAGGTATGACAAACAACGGTCATTCTGCTACTAAAATCTGATACGCCATCAACTTTCTGGATGTTCTGTACTATATTCGCACCATATGAAATGCTTTTTCAACTAATCATACCCAGGTAATCTGTTGCATTCGCAGAACACTCTATGACTCTCAACATGTCACCTTTAGTTATCTACCGACTTTTTGTGTTTTGTTCACTGTTAATCTGAAGAACGCTTTTCATTCAAATTCCACTTAATACATAATTAATCATCAGCATGAATTTACTTTTGAACCAAATTTGCTGTTCTAAGCAACTCATCACCAATTCTCTTTCAGTACGGAGTTGTGTATTGAGAACAATTTTCTTGCGAAAACGAACAACAACGAGCGTTATGGTACGTGAGTATTTTCTATCTTCTGAACTGTTTGGTTAAGTCGTTCATAGAAAGCCAGTTAGTTCAGTCACTTATATTCACTCACACTATGGTCAGAAATTGCCTATGATCATATTGTTCTCCCTTCCAGATGACTACAAACGACACAAAGTGAAACATAAACATTGGTTTGTATATAATAAGTTGTCAGCATAGTAGCCCTTCTTTGGCCACTCTGCCGCCAGTCAGCCGTAGTATTACTATTTAAACAGTTATTTCTTCCTAATTTCAGTTACTTTAGTGACGGAGGCATAGTGATTTGCATTCCTTGAATGCGGGTATTATGATGATGATCAACACTGTGCACGGTCTAGTGATAGGTCCACGATCTTAAGGAAAGGAGATGGGGTTGGATGTCACGTTTCCAGCAAAACACAAATTACGAGCTGTGCAATGTACGCAGTAAACTTCAGATCAAACTATTGGCCAAAAATGGTTAAGCTAGGTAGTCATATGAGCGTCAAAAGTAAACGGTGCCTTGTTCACCTTATTAAATGTTTGTCTGATCCATGTAGTATATAAACTAAACCCTATAAACCAAGACTTCTTATGAAGGAAGAGATCATGAGCCAGCATATATCAAAATACAGAAAGTTATTGGTTAATTTTCCAGCTTCAAACGCTAAGACATATCCATAATAGTTGACCTTTTCGTTGATCCTCCGAGTACGCCAATTCGAGTAAGGTTGGAGGTCGTCAGATCGCGGACTCTGCCCAATGCCATTCATGCGTTTATAGTTGCACTGTTTCGTTGGACTGACCCGACGTGTGTGCGATTGCAGTGACACGAGTATTTATGTCGAACTGTATTCACAGGTACAATGCGAACACTGGCAACCTTGATCCGTTGACTACAGGCAAGCTCTTGCTTCAAAGTAAGCGAAGCTGAAGCTAGGCAGTTTATCGTTTACACGCTGCTGGGTGGATTACGGGACGCGAGTTTCGGTCATATGGATGAGAGCGTGCATTTGTGAGCAATGGGCAACGGTCCAAGTGACTACACTGAAGCTGTGAGTAAACCAGAACTCAGAGATGCTTGTGCATAGAACCGTACATATGAAAAAATCAAGAGCATTAGGATAAAGTTACAAACTAGTTCAAGCAGTAGTGGGAAAAAACTACACAAAAATTATCAATGAAGACATTATCTTGCTAAACGATCGATTATCACTTGCATCCCGAAGCATTGTGATTGGTCAAATCTACCCACACAGTCAAATGCTTGGCCTAAGCTCTAGTACGGGTAAACGCGATGTAATATGTTGACCAGCTTCCTACTGGATTGGTAACCAGTTTCGTCCGACAATGAGGCCGGCGGTAGTCCGTGTGTCCAGGGTTAAGAATATCGATTTTGTCTGGAACTGGGGCCGCCCAGCAATTATCGAACGGTTTAGGTGATGCATTTAACTAAATCCTCAGATTGTCATGGAAGTCCAATAATCTCCTTTGCAAACAATATCCGTATTTGATTAACTGTTGCAACGAGCCATGATTTTCAGTATCTCGTCAAAGTAACGAAACGTTTCTTAAAAGAAACAAGGAAAATCCCTGGCAAAGAGACTTGTTCATTGAGAAGGCACGCACTCTAATCTCAGATTATGAACTTGTCTGTATCGGAAAAAAATGTCGCTATGAAAATCCTCCCTGTTATTACGTTTTTTTACACAATGGTTGGCCAAAGGGACAGCAACCGGCCATAGAAACATAGGAAGGTTTTCATTCAATCTATCAAACTAATTTCTTAATTGGACATACTTGGTTCACTGTCGTTTAACTCTGGTGAGGCGTTATGTTTTTGCATAGTAAAGATTGATTTATGGCTTGATTGATGTGTTTATTACACGTCTTCCTTACGTCCTTTTTTACTGATCAATTATATATGGGGATTTAGTGTCTTTTGGTTGTTATTGTCTAACAATTAAAAGACAAGTTCAGCAGGTGGTTCATAATATCGAAAAACTAGCTACCAACTAATAAACAAGAGCTATCATTAGACCCACGGAACATTGTTGTTTTGTACGTAATCTATGCACATATCATGTAATCATTGCTCGCATTGAGAAGATTGAATTTATCGAGGCACTACTGACCTTCAAGGACGGTTGGTCGGAGAATTTGCTTTTGTTGAACGAAAATCAAATGACACAATGGCGCACCACCACAATCGGACTTATGCATGTTAACTGCTTGCCGTCTCATCATAGGTAACCAGTATGACTGTTGAAGCCTTCCACAGTAAGCCGATATTTTGTTTTCTTGTGCCGTGGGGCGGCGGCCGTGTTCGGAATACTCGGAATTGTTACCACACTTAGTAAACGTTCATTATTGTCAGCCTGCGTCAGTCTACTTGCCAGGTGTGAGTTGGCTATAAGGTTCAATTGGCCATAAGTTATGCGGGGGAGAGAAAGTATCCGTCTACATGATTAAAAATTCAATATATGCTTACATCAGATCAGAAAAACTCAAAATATCTACTGAATATTGTATGGCGGTCGATCACAATTCCTAACCACCTCGACCGGTTTTACTTTAGTTAAGACTTATCATACCGCTATCATGAGTGGGCATGCTTGACTGTATTAGTCGACCAGTACGGACAATTATGGTCAACTGCTGGAGTTATATGTGACACACGGACTTCAGTATTTCAGCAGCATCACCACAGACAGCAATGTATCAGTTGTTGTCACTGCTGCTTAACTGCCATCTAACCATGAAGAAGAAAGCAAACCCTGTATAGGATACCTACACGTTACAAACAAACAACCAAGCTATGACTGAAAGTAAGGCGTCATCAGCAAGACGGCTTTCATTGCCGTATATTAATACAGCTCTCATTGTAGCTTTACATACGCGACTCTTAAGTCCCAGAGAGATGCCGTTCTGCTGCCAGAGGTGCCCCAGATTAACGAATACCACCCTGGTATTAGAGAATCGTACTTTTGTTTCATTCTATACATCTCCACCACCACTGGTGCAGTTTCCCAAGTACGTAAACCGGTCGATAACCTCTTTAACTTCATGATCCAATAACAGATTCACGCAATCGCAGCTGTTTTGCTGGAGCGCTTCGCACTTTCAGGCTGCAAGGCGCATTGTTAAATGTTTAACAGAACGTAAAACGGTTTCCAGTATTGTCTGTGCTGCATGTAGGAGGAGGTAGGAGGTCCACGCCAGCAGCTTATGAGTACACGAGAGTCCTCCATTACTTCGTTTATGATAGAATTAAACAAAACTGGCGCAAGTAGACAACCTTGACGTACGCCGCTCTTGGTGTTGAAACTGTCAGATAGGTCGCCGTGGATTTGTTCCTGAGTTGAGGTATGGTATAAAGTTGAAAGGTACAGTCTTTGTCACAGTCGTTTCACACACTGTAGATGAGTGGAAACGCCTCCCTAAATTGAAGTCAATTCAGAATAGCTTCGTAGCTTAAGAGGGAAGCAAGGATCTCCTGCCAAATTTGCGAGGGTATGTGCTTGACAATAACGGAGGCTGAAGTTCTGCGGTCCATAACACTATAAAAACACATTGTAACACAGAAAGAAGATGACATGGGAGAGCATGCAATGATTCTTCCTGTGCATAGTTATACATATATATTGCTGTTTAGAGCATCCGGTTCACAGTCCATTTTTAACTCGAACAAAAAGCTGTATTCTAGTTATTGGCTCAGTGTAGACTTTAAATGTTGACTACGGGCTAGCGTGTGGTGAACGAGCTGTAAACATATCCTGGGCGCTTTATGTTCAGGCTGAGATTTAATCTGGATTGTTCACCAGACGCAACACCAAGGGTGAGGAACGCCAAAGTTGTCTGTTAATACAATTTTCGTTCCATTTCATCATAGACGGAGTAATAGGGAAATACACCCAATGCTTACGGAATGCCAACGTTGACCTTCTCCGGGATAGAAGATTGGTCTTGACCTTTCTGTTTGACGAGTTCCAAACAGTACATCAGCAGTGAGCCAGAATACTTTGTCGAATAAATAATGCAACATATTCCGTATATAAATCAAACTGGTGGTTCTTTTTCTGTTTAAGAACGCAGGTGACCCAAAGGCTATCATAAGATAACGGGAGCCTGATTCCATGTTTTAAGTCAATAAAAAATCTTAGGTCGTTCGCACTATTTATTGATTTTGATATGAAAAACCTAGTACTGAGCACCTTTTTTGACTGACTTTTCTTCTGAGCTTTGAGATAACTAGTTATATCTGGGTAGACGAAAGTGGTAAAGCTCAATTGCAAACAGGATTAAGAACACAGAGAGTAGAGGTGTTAGTCCGAATGGAGAAAATGTTTGATTTTGTGCCTGCAGAGTCAAAGCTACCTTAAAGGTGGCAAACAATTGAAAATAAATAGCCGGTTACTAAATGGTACCAATATAGTATTGCAGTGAGCATAAATGTGAGGATTGTTTCGTTGGTTTGCATGGAACAGACGAAAGATGAACATCCGTTGCAATATGATGACTGATACATATGAACCGTGATTCAATCTATTTACTTTCCCTTGCCTGACCAGCGAACTTGTTGCCTCCTCACCAATTAAATGTTTTTATCCCTCAGGGTTTACTTAAAAATAAAATTGCATGGCATCTCTGTTAAGTGTTCTACTGTTACTGGCCTCAATAAACCAAAAGAGCAACAACAAAATGTTTTCTTATCTACAAAGGTGCCGCTCGTTTCAAAACACTGGCGCTTTCGATACCGAACACTTCCACAGTTCAAACAACTTCCAGGAATTTTCTGATTGTGCTACTTACTTCTTCAGTATCATCATCTTCATCGTGCCTCTGAGCTCTTTTAGCTTTGTTTAAGCCAGCCGTTTTTTTAAAAAAAATATCGTGGCCACTGTTACTGATGTTAGTTCCCAAACGACGTATGTTGGCTGGCGACATTTATCCGACTTGTTACCTGCTGCAAACAAGATTGTTCTCCGATTGGTGGTCGTGAGCGATCAACCATCATGTTCACTAGTGTGCAGTCTGATGGGTGCTCAAGTTTCAGCTATTCGTCTACGGTTTTTCATACACAAAACAAAAACTTTTTCATTCCTTCCAAACTGAACCGCAGAACAATCCGCACTGCATACCTCAGTCAACCAGCTTATCACCGACATAAGTGTTTGTGAAACGGCCTGGATACGGATTCAGCTGCCCAGGCTAATTCATCGCTTTTCCTTGAGAAGTGAAATAGGGAACAGTGACAAAATTCATGTATCTGTTTTCAGTTACATGTCACCTCCAATGAAAAACTTTGGTCAAAAACTAGGTGAGTCATGATAACCACACCCTCAGATACGTACATAAAGTATGTTTCCTAACATGGCCATGGCTTATGACACCTAGTTAAGATCAGTTATCTGATGATAGTTTACAAGTATATACAACTACATACTCAAAACCATACGTATGTAACATAGGGTTAGATGTTGTGCTAGAAACCTACGGTAATTTTTAATTCCGTTACTGTTTCACTAAAATTTGACGAGTAACGCAAACCGGTCCTATAAACAGATCCTAGTAAAATCAGTCAATGACTCTGACGTTTCTTTCTAGATGAGGTCAAAAGAAAGACATATCTAACGATTTCATGCTACTCTCAAAAAAATAGACCTATGTAAGGATAAGCACAAACGAACTGAAAGAGGTAGACATGTAATTTGATAAGATGGAAGGCTGCCGACCGATTGGTATGCGCCCATGCAAGCACGGTTGTTCTTATGCCGGTTAAGCTCAAGGAGCCATTCACAGACCACGCAAAAGTCTGCAAACAGCGTTCAGGAAATCAGACTGCAAGATAAGAGGGTTACAGCAAACTGATGTAATCTATAGTTTCTGTCGGTCTGTCTAGTTCCTTTAAAAACGGTTTAGCCTAACATGAACCGGCCAAACCGAAACAGGTTGACTACAGCCGAATGCTTCGTACAAAAACATTTTAGAAATGTTTTAAATAAAATCTATATTATATCAACCAGGTTTTGGGATTGAGAGATGGTAACGGTCAACGCTGGTTTTTCCCAACATCTCTGTCGCCCATAGGTTATAGATGATCCACTATAGTTGCTGTATAAGCTGGAAAATAGTATTCGGATCAGATTTACACGGTTTGAAACAGAGTACGGTTGCTTGAGCCGGATTTTCTTGTACTCCACAAAGATCGAAGAACAAATGGTAGTCCCTGAAAAGTCTATCGCTGACGAAACGCAGAACCGGTCATCCATATTTTTTATTGTTTATTCTAATGATTATCCTAAGGTTGTTTACCGCGGCTTGATAATAATACTACTAATAATAATAATAATTGGCGTTTTCCCGTTTTTTGATACTGTTTCAGAATAGTAGTGCAAACTGCTAACTGCAGCGAACAATCGATAGCTACTGGATCGTGAAAATGACTCGGAAAGAAGTTTCGTAAGGGACCAATTTCATTTTCTCTTTTAACTTTCTAGATATCCAGTTCCCTTAAGTCAATTTATTAGGACAACAAACAGTTATGTGTTGCAGTGTATAGAAGTTCCGTTTTCGTTTTTAGCCCATTAATACGAGTCAATCTGAATATGTAAATCAAGAAGTATAACAAAGCAATTGAACAGAAATTTATGACAGAGGTCGAAAGGGCACAATTGGGGCAAACGTACAACATGAGTTAATGTAATTTGTGCATGGGTGGTCGCTGATTGATTAACACGGTTTCGCTACCCACCAGAAGTTTAGTGTTGGCAGTAAAATTCGCATTGAGCATATATGACCGAGTATCTGTTAGGACGTTTTACAACGATATGCCTCGCAAATAATCAGTTTAAGCTTCACGTTCGAGTTTTAATCGGACTACGTGTTCGCTTCACCAAATGTATAAACGGTTTGAGGAGGGTTTCAGTCACTTCTGACACAAACCAGATGCAGCGTTAAGCTAACTAGTAGACAATATATTAGACAGAATTGTTTGGGACCTTGCTGTTGTTGTTATGTGGCTGGCAAAGTATCAAGAAGCCTTTCTGTACAGAAAGTAGCGTTAATTTTTATTATTATTGTGAGCAGCTTTCTTTATCCATATGCTCCGTTGTCTTTGTTTATTCTTTCCTATCTCAATTATGGATACCCTTTGCCGGCCATTCAGTTTCCGCGTAACTTTATCTACACACAACGAAATTGACCATTAATTGCCATAATATTGTCAATAGAGAAGGACATTACTTACGGAGTATTTGTGAAGATTCAGTTCGTAATCAGATATTATCATGACGCTCTGTAAACTGCAATTATGTTTTGGATTGTATGAATAATTCGAGTATTGCATTCGTTCAGTACGGATTATTCGCTGTCTACCTTGTTTAGTACAAAAAAGTTTACGACGTTTGTGGCTGAAGTTTTGCCTATATACATATCAATTATGAATAGAATAGTTGAGGGAGAAAAACGGTTCGAGTAAATTAGGGGCGACTGAACATTAAATGGTGGACTTAATCGTGAGTTATTTTTACCTTGCTCATCATAAAGGACGTAGTCCTTGATCATTGCAGATTGTCAGTGATACCTGAACTAAACCCGTGAATCTTAAACACGGTTTTTGGAATCATGGCAATATTCAAAATTGGTCGAAACCACAGGCTTTTTGTGTGAATGTTTCCAATCATACGTGAAGAACATCAGTTATAACTTCCATTGTATATAATCGGTAGATGCAATAACTGGAATATATTGGCTGGAGTGGTTTAACCACTTATCCTTTATAGATTAGGGTGTGTGGTCGAGGTTCGTTGGATTTTTACACCTGATGAGAGACAACTACGAAATGATTCATTTGCGCCCGGTGACTTTTGAAAACTTGTTTACTTTGACAAATGGTTTGAGAATAATACAACGTTACGAGCAAGTTGCAATACTTTATGTTTCAACCACCTCAAGTGGCCTTCTTCAGCAGTGTTTACTTTGTTTCACATTATTCATAGATCATCTTACGTTGGATTAACCCACTACAATCTGTCAACCATGACTGACTACTGTTTTGCTGCCTGTTTGTAAGTTAAAAGTGAAAGAGAACAAAGCCATTGCCTTTTTATCGGTAGTGTTAGATTAAGTGATCATTACAATTTTCCCCACACAAATGTGAATGATGGGATTTATAGGAATATTGCAAACTGGAGTCTGTGTTCAGCTGATTATAGACTAAACGGTGCAAAACAACCGAGAAGCGGAAAATACAGTGAATTCAGCGAAATTTATAGGGCAAGTCAGTACGAGTGCGGACATGAATGAAAGTCAAATGACAATAAAATGGCCAATTAGCAACATAAGATAAGCCAGGTTGAAACTTCACAAACGTTGCAAGCACCCTAAAGTGGAAAAAATTGGTTGAATGATGAGAAACTGGGCTAACTGTCCCATCCACATTATCACGTGTACGTCTGAAAAGAAGTTGGTGAACTACAAGTTGGCTTTTAGCACATTTTCTAATGTTAGTATTAAGATGTCTGTCATCTGAAGGCGGATAACACAATCTGGTCCCTTTAAAGTCCAAAATGTATTTATGTTTGACAGTCATGACTGGTCAGTACCACCGGACAACACATAATCATTAGCTTGTTCAGTTTTTATGCACTTTTATCAGTCCCTCACTTGCTAATGGCGCACTTCATGTATACTCTTCAGATATGTCTCACAGTGTTGATTAACTTCAACAGTCTTTTTATCAAAATACAGCCAGCTTGAAAAATGTCCAAACTACAGTGTAGAAGAGAATGTTTTTTTAATTTAAAAACCCATAGATGAACTGTCAATTTTGATGTGTATGCGCTTATTAACCACAGCCAGACAGTTGTGCAATCTGGTCTCACACATTCTTCCTAATGTAAAATTATTTTGAAAAAAAATGACAGAAATCGGCTGGTGCATAAACATAAGGTTTCACTGATCAATACGACGCCTATGATAATTAGTTACCTTGTGGAATTTACGAGACATATTACTGATACTGGCGCACAGAATGTCGCTCGTAACACCTTTGAATGGGGATGGCAAACTAATGAATCTACATGCTGCGTTATAAAAGTCAGACGGCTATTTCATTAGAACATGACGAATAATCAGCTTCAGCGCTGGTCATCTGTATTCCTGTAGGCGGCTACTACAATCACGATGTTTCACACTCAGTCAAATACGTTCCGGCATATTTCTTGTCTCGTTGGGTCAAGTCTACTGAATTCTGTCATGTTTGACATTCCTGATATTATAGATCCATTACTCATCGCTACAGCTAGGGGTGAAATGCGTCTCCATTTCAACTATCAGCTATGGGTGAGCGCATGGCGGCCGCACGAATAATCAAATTGTAAGCACACCGAAAGTTCAAAATCATACATCACATCAGGCATCACATTTTATTGATACGGGATTTGCGATATGCTACCCAGGAAGTTGGTTCGTCCAACCGACTAACTAACTTGACAATGATCGACCACGGTAAATGATCCGAAGTGCGAAGGCTCTGATTCGCATTTTTGACAGCTGTACCATTCAATAAATGCAACGGCATCTCGATATCGTTATCTTAAATGAACGTTGATGAATATCGGTGGTTTTCTGACCCATCCAACACATTCGATCAAGGTGATTCAAAAGCTATTCAATGGGAGCAATGTCAAGTGATTTAATAAGCCAGACTAAATGGCAAACAGCGTAGAACAATTTGATCATTCGTAAAAGAACAACTTTGTCGAAAGGCCTGCTCATTACCATGAAATGTCTGTTCAGAATGACTGAATACCTCTGAGGGTAAATTTGGCTGCATTGTAACTTTAATTTGAACCACTGACATCAACTCACACATGGCCTGTCCGTCCTAACCTGACCGTACCATCATTAAATCCCCAGCCTTTGAGGCTTTGCCCACAAACCCATCTTCCCGAATCACTACGACGGAACTATGCGTCATCAGTAAATTTCATCCTGTCATTAGAGATTGTTAGATTTCCCTAAATTTATTGGTCAAACTGTAGCTCTGTAGAGAGTTTTGGTAGGTGAGGCAGCGTTATAACTACCGGTTTTGCGTTCACAATTTAGCATTTGTAAAGCTGTTTGAACATTCGACCGTCCATTTAATTTTGTGATTATCTTACGTGTTCGTCAATTCATATCATTCTAATCTGATACCGAATGTCCAACTGGCTCTCACGAAATAACAGAACGCATCCAATATGTTTGCTCTGCGTCTTGGGTTGGATGACCAAAGCTGACACTGGTGGGTACGTATAGGATGCGCACACCCACGTGTTATTATGTCCTCTCGTGCAATAGGCTTGACCAGCTGTGAACAGTGGTGGTGATAATCGAGGAAGAATTAAAGCAACTTAAGTAGTCTGATTGTGGTAGTCTAGTTGAAGTCTAAGTTCTACGTCGATAGAGAAAACTTTGTCCATTAAGTAGCGGACGACTAAAAAATTTGGGGAACGAAACAAAAATCGATGATTATGTGCTAAAAGTTTACCAGAAAGGTCTCATTATTCTGAAAGCACCTGCAGACAAATGACGGACAGTAAACAAAGTTAATTCATCGATTTGTACCGAGAGGTAAACAGCAATAACAACAACAACCTCACTAAGGTGACTCACTAAGGTGTTCAGCCAGAAAACTTGTTTGTAAAACAACTCGTAATCGACAGAACGTCATATTCATTTCTCTTAGTATTTGCGACGGCTAATCGATACTAACAGTCCCATCCACCTTTGTCCAACAGAACATACTGCCAGTGATTTAAGTCGCGTTATCAAGGTTAGGTCATGAGTAGATAACGTTCTTCTGGACATGGGGAGGGTGTCCTTTTAATAAGTAAACAAAGGATCACATCGAGTTTAAACTGCAAACGGAACAACGGATGTTTAGAAAAACGTTACCGGCAAACGGATATTCTGAAAAGTTCATTGACATTCACAGCATGATGAACAAGTGCAATGAGCTAGTTCACACAGCTTGAAACAAAGATATATTCCTATTTCTGCAATACAAAGCGGATCATTTAGCAAACGGTATCAAGCACAAATTGAAAAGTAACCTATCCCGTTCATATGCGGCTGCCCAATTACACTTGGTTCAAACCATCAAGGGACCAGTTCTACACAATCGCGAACGCAGCTTGTCTAACTATTCT
>LUCH01018298.1:0-15917 GCA_013368495.1 Paragonimus heterotremus
TGAGCTCGGTTAGCCGCCATCTCACCTAAAGTTTCAAGCCAATCTAACAGGATTCATTGCGGAACGTGGCGAAACCGCTTGCAGTAAGTAGTAAGTCTGAGCTATATGACGGTTACAGACAGATGACAATACAATCGAACCCAGTTGGCACCAACAAGAACATCCAACTTATGCGAAGTGACAGTTCGATTACGAGTAACGTGTATGGCTCTCACTTTCGTTGTTTCATTTCCCTGATCAGTGTCCACAACTGTTTAGTAAATCAATAGAGCAGCGTCTTGAGATTGTGCAAACTATGAAGTTATATCTCCAGTGCTTGAGAGCCAACCACATGGTTAGGGAATGCACATCAAATAGAAGTCGTAGCACCCAGGGATGTAGACAGAAAGCTCATCGCCTATCACACGCTGACTCACCAGATACTGTCGCTGAAGAAGCATCCATCGTCATCAGCCACCAAGTAGTTGGATATCACTTGTACGATACACCTCAGACATCTACAAATAGACCTCATGTTGCTTTGGCCATCGTTCCTGTTATTTTACGTTGTGGAGAGAAAAGCATTCAAACTTGTGCGTTTCTAGAGAGCGGGTTGGATTAACCCTTATCGATGAGTCAATAGTCGCCAAGCTTGGAATGCAAGGGAGCCAGAGACAAGTCAAACTGTACATGCTTAACACAGACAGTATGGTTGGATCGGTAGCCGTCTAGTTCAACGTTGCTCCCATTGATTCTGAGACGTTCATTCACACTGAGCAAGCGCGGTTAGTGAAGCGGTCGCCTAAATTACGCACATTTTGTTCGAATACCCAACAGTTGTCGTCATGGTCGTAACTACAGGAAATATCGTTTGGTCCATACGCCAACAGCAATATCGATGTATTGATCGGATGTGACGTTTCAGAAGCGCACTGGCCCATGGGTCAACGAAAGGGGAAGAGGCACGAACCATATGCGATTAGGATAGTTATATAATGGATGCTGGTGAACCCACTTGGTAGATCAGTCAATGCACGGGCTGCGATAAACTTCATGGGTGTTGCAAAATAACTTGAAAAGATTGTACCAAAGATTTTATCAACGTGGACCCCTCAAAGCAAAGGACATGTCTGTGGATAATCATCGAGGTATTGGGAAAATGGAGACTTTAGTAAGTTTAACTGATGGTCATCACGAGGTAAGAAGCTATAATCATTGCTACCAGAATCAGAACATTCGGTATCAACACAACCACTTAACCTCGGGGAACTCAAAGTGCACAGGACATTATAATTCAAGTAGGACCCCTCGAATTATGTCTACAAGTTCGATGTTCGACCGATGGACGAGCCGATCACTCGAAAGAAAATACTTTCCTATGTTTCTCCGGTCTACTATCCGCTCGGATACATTGCATCTGTTAAAATGATTATCTAATGGACATTCCAGCGACTATGTAAGCTGCACGTGTCGTGGGATGCCCTTACTGAAGGTGAACTAGCTTTGTGAACAAAGTGGGTACTATAATGAGTCAACCAGTTTTTTTGCAGAAGATGCATTAAATCCAGTGAAGTAGAACGCTGTAGTGATTTCCAGCTGCAAATCTTTAGTAACGCTTCTGAGGCAAGATATGATGCAATCGCCCATCACGTAATATCCGACGATTGTCCAGTCAAACACTGCTCCCTGACAATCGCGAAGGTTTGAGTGGCTCCGATTTGTTTGACAAGTACACCTCGGCTGCAGTTGGCGGCAGCTGTCGTTGCGGTTCAACTGGGTCAGCAGATACAGCGCGAGTTGGAATTGCCAATTGAATCTCCACGTTTTGGACTGACTCAGCGATCGCTTTGCACAGTGTGGTAATTTCGCCCAAGCGATTCCAGACCTTTTTTGCTAATCGGTTGGCCACATTTCACGAACCTTCGCGACCAGAATAATGGCTTTATGTTAACACAAAACGCAACCCGGCATATCTTGTATCGCTCGGCAGTTATGCCCACGACTCTCCGGAGTTGGACCGATGGTTGTATGGCCCTGACTTCCTACGCAGTAAGGAGAGTGAACGGCCACGTTCTGTTGAAACTTAACCGTACACGGTAGAAGAGATTGAACATGTTTGTAATGTCGCCATTATCCAAACTCTAGACCATTCACATCCATTTATGTCGAATTTTGAAGACATCGCACCGTGGAACAAACTACTACGAACGGTCGTATGTAGTCTTCGATATAAGTGGTTGGTGTTTAAAAGAGAACAAATGGTCCGTACAGGAAGACTGACCACGTCTAGAACTTGGTGCCCCAAGAGGTCATTGGTCAAAAGGTATTATCGAAGAGATTCATGAAGGTCAAAATGGTCTAGTGAGAGACGTCATTGTGAGGATACCCAGTGGACAATTTCGGAGAGACGTGAGGCAGCTGTGTAAGCTCGAAGGCGACCTCGTACATTCTGATGCAAAGTAAAACTATGATCGAAACGTTTTCATCAACTTATCTGGTTAAACTCCCGCGGTTTGCATACTCGAACCCTAGGGGGAGCATACCACCCGTTTGGAATTTCCATTTACTCGCCGTCTACCCTCCCTTAATGTGAGTAATATGTTTGACAACATAACTATGGTCATATGAAGGTCATTTTCACCGCCTTCTTGAATTTGGACACCTTGCGCTTACGTTCAATCACCGACGGCCAAAAACTCTTTTGGGACGTAACATTTCATATTGATTTCATACATCTACATGTATACATTTGTTGATATCTATGTAGTTTCCATTACAGAAACATTATCGAGTTGTTTGTGGTCGTTATCAGTTTGATTTGACCTCGGGATGTTAAGTTCTAGGGGTACCCAGGTGACCTCTGAAGTATAATGCAGAGGAGACTACACTCATCCTCACTGTCACAGATAAATATACCAGATTACGCTCGTGATAGAAGTGTATATGAGACATGGAAATTACAGTTGCCCAATTGAGGTGTTTAAATGACTAATGTACTTACAAATGTATGAGCATCTGAAAGTGGTCGCCTAATATATTATCAGTAAGCGTAGGAAGTGGCTCCAGTTACCCAGACATGTGCAGCCTGAGAAAACTTTGTTTGCAAACAAACAGCCACACTACAAAATACTGATCACCATTTAATCACATGCAGGTAGGAGATGTCCATACTGAATCGTACAACTAAATAAAGATTAGTAGACATTTTGGGTTCATGATACTTAACCCCAAAATTGTGCCCCATCGTAGTCGGTTTTATTCTTACTTGGAACGTTCTAAAGTTTGAGATGGGCCGGATCACACGCGAATCGGCACCATTCATATCACAAGCTTTGGAGTTCTAATTCACTGGATCGCCCTACGGTCCAGCTGGTTTAGTTTCGTGGCGAGGTGACAGTGTGATTTAGAAAAATCACGCCGTTACCACTTTGAACCTTAATGGTACCCGTAGCCATTGCAAACTAACAACCTCAGGTAGGCTTGATTCGCCTAGATAAACGGGGCATTATGAGTCAACCGTCAGTACCTGGGAGAGCTATGGAAATACTGAAGAGCTCGCATACTCCACGCAAAAAAGTTTGCCAGAAACAGTGTAGCGAACAAACTCGTTGTCGGTTATCCATCATCAGGCCAAATACATAATGTTTATGCGAAACAGTTTTGTCAGGACAAAGTGAACAAAACGAGCAACAAGTTCAAATGAGGCCAACCACGTTATAGATACATATAGAGGCGATGATTTGATACAAACACGTCATAGTTATGACCCAAATGGAATCGTGACAATTTGATCGATCATGACATGAGTGGAGGGCCAGGGCAATCGCGAGTCCTGTTTCTGTGTGCACAGGGGTGGATTATTCAACCGAACTCCAATCGCCTTAGATGTGACCAAAATTCGGTATCCCATGGCTATCGACTGACTGCGCTAGACTCGGTAGATCGGATGAAAACAGACCGGGTTGATGATAAAGAGGCAAATCGATAAGGTGTGACAAACTTGTGTTGGCAATTGTCTTAGTGACTCCACTACTGATTCAGGCTGGATGATGCTCGCGGAGTTTGACGACCAACACATCAAGCTTAGAAAGGAGTAAATGACATACTAACCCCACTGCTAAAAAAAACTACAGATTCGAGTATGACTGTGAATAAAAATATGTCAACAGAACTAGGAAACCCTTCTGCCACATAGGTGCATGTACCAAAGTGATTTATGAATTTGATTTTGGATGTGTAAATCGTGCAAGAACAACATTTTGTAGAACAAGATGTACAGGAGCTCCAGGGACCAACTATAGTATCCTAGTGATCTCCATGTCGCAGAGGTACACAGACCGAATCCAAAGCTGTTTGCACAAATATATCCCGGTAACAACATTGAATCGACTCTGCAAGAATGTGACAACTGTTAATTGCTTCTGTTTCGTTCTCTCTCTTTATTTTTTTTATACGGAAACATAAATTCAACTTCAGCATCACTTACCGTCTTATTTAAAGGGAACAAAGTGATTTACGAGGTCTCAACACTTATTGCATATTGGAAAATAGACACAATCTATTCGCTTTTACAATCAAATAATCACATGATTGGGCGGAAGTCAACCAAGTAAATGGATAACTCCAAGAGAACCAGCACGCTTCGAACATTCAGTCTGTATAAAAAAGACTGGAGCTCATGAAAGAGAATAGTCCAGTGAGATGCACACATACATTAATTGCGAAATAACAGTAAGCACAAACGTTTTACCAGCATACACATTATGCCCAAGGGACTTACCAAGAAAGTTCAGGTAGCCCAAAATTGTGCGCAGGCGTTTTTGTAGCTGCGTTTCGTCTGAAAAAATACAGTATATTGGAAGCAGGTGGCCGAAGAAAAGAGTAAATTATAGCTTAATGTGGGAGAATATAGCTGATATGAACTACTTTTAACGAGGAAAGATGTACGCGCTGGAAACACCCGAGGTGGTCAACAGAATACACTTGCGCGAAAATTCCCAGTGTAGTCATGAAAAATACTGTGTAGCGAACAAGCTCGTTTTCAGTGATTCATCATCAGGTTAAATACATCACATTTATATCACGAATTTTTACAGAGGAATCATTAAAGAGGGTAAACGGGAAACGGGTGGTTAATCAGGTCAGTCAATTCAAGACCCACTGTTCAAGCATCCACTTGAACAGTGGGTCTTGACAAACTAACAGGGTGTGGGGTTCGTCATGGCAGATCCAACGCCTGAACAAAACGTTTCTGGGCGCACAGGGGTGGGTTGTACAGACGAATTCCAATAGCTTCAGCGGTGGACAGAGTCCTACGCCTCACTGCCCTCGACTGGGTAGCGTTAACTCGGTAGATTGGTCGAAATGCGTCCGTCACATTGACAGAGTGATTCGAATCCACCAGGTACGATAATATGGCACTGTTGACGGATTTCGTTATTCCACTGTTGAGCCAAGCTGGGTGTTGTTCCCAGACCCGTTCAGATAAGCGTCTGGTCGTGCGGCCAACATAACTGGTTCCACAGGAACAAGTGAATGAGTATACACAAAATGAGGCTGCAGAAACAGGCACTTTATTTTTTGGGCGTGGACACAAAACCGGATTGGATGTGAAGTGGACACGTAATTTAGCAGCGTAAAATGTTGTACTAACTGCCCTTGTGAGTCTACGTGTTATGGTTTCAGCTAGCGTGTTCCCTTTGAAGGGTAACCCGATGTGTACAGTTTTCTTTTCCGCTTGATACACCTGGTCCCTTTCACTCTGTTGTTGCATAGCTCTGTCTATGAACCTTTCCGGGTTGTCATTTTGCATGAGTACTGTACGTATGAAAGTCAATTCTTCGGCTATAGTATCATCCATGTAAATTCTTACAACCCTGTCCGTCAAACAGTTTAGATTTCTTTTCAGGGCGAGTGGTACAAAACTATGAAAATGTACTGACCATTACACGTACCCTTTCTGCATATCGCGCGTTGATTTGAACCATCCGCGCGGCGATGCAAACGTACATCCAAAAAACCTAACTTGTACGGAACTCAGGACGTTGTGTAATGAAACATACCTAAGTGACTTCACAGGTGTGGTCAGAGATCTTTGTTTACAACCTGGGCTTTTTGTAAGAACATATCTAAGAAGCTCCTTAGTCGTACTGACTTGATGGAGAACAAACAAAAGTAACTCTTTGTCACATTCTGCCTTCTATTAATCAGGGATTCTTACTTAAACTAAAAAATGGTTCATAAAAGGCAACAAATGGAGATCAGCAACGAAGCATTCACACTTGAGAAATCAACAAGCCGAAAGACACTTCATTACATTCGTCAAGAAAAACCACGTAACGAAGCATACTACAAAGGTCCACTGAGAGTGTAATGAAACAGGATGATTTTTTTCAATTTTCAAGCCAGTTTGTTTACAAGTGCATTTAGGTTTTGGTCGCTTTAGACTGAAAAAGAGGACGACAGGTAGTTTAAAGATGTAAACAAGAGCTGAGAACGTACAAGAACGGGTAGTGTAACAGGTATGAATATATGCAAAACTACACCAGCTCCGTGAGTGCAACTGCAGCTTTTCCATTCAACGAGTAGGAAATACAGAGGGACCCAAAATGGTCCTCCAAATTGTCTCACATCTGTGAGTTATGGCCAACTTCTTTAAGTCACATTTCTGCATCACGGTTAGACCAATATGTTTCCTCTAGCTATCGTTTACTACGGTTAGGTAAGATACGAGAGGCAGACTCTGATAACAACACTGGCTGCAGCAGTTTAGCGTAAGTCCAAGGCAATAGTTCGATGGAGAATTCAGAGTCGTACAGGTTCACGGACTACATCGATTTAGTCACACAACACGGACGTAAAATGGCATATTCGTCTGTAAAGCTAATTAACGGCGATCGAGGACTTACGGTTAAACAGACTAGCATGAAAAATCTGAAGAAACGGTCGCAGAACAGTCAATATTAATGTCAGTGGGAGAATTACGAGTAAAATACGACGGTGCTTCGTCCGATCACAGTCAGCCTCATTTTACTAACCCTTAACAGTTAAACCGAGCCCACACTATCATACACTATCAGTGCAAGCAATGCACTTGCACATGGGATGGTCGTCCAATTTCCTGTAGGCTGAACTTATCGACCCGTTTTCTGTCCCACTGAACACTACTCATCGACAATATGGTGCATCATTCAATTTGATGAGGTTCCGTTTACACATATTATTTCAACTGAATAGCTAGTAACAGGTGAGCCGCCTCATGCATGACACACATAACAAGATGTTTATCGATGAGAGGAAGTAGATTAGGTAGTAAAGTGACCGCGCCCTTCGTAAGTTATATTAGAATATACTAAGGAAGCGGCGGAGGTGGCTGATGCAAACTTGCGACTTTGCGGTCGAATTTCGAAATAGTGATTAACAATGGTTATGGAGATAACATGTCGCGCAAGATAAATTTAACTCTGGTAGTATAAGCAGCCATTGATTGCTAAGGCTTTGTAGCAACCTTGAGTTATCACGAAATCAATCTCCAAGATAAATCTGTAATCTTTATAATTACGACACTAAAATGTTGCGGGAACAGCAGGGCAAAGTTACGCTAATCATAGGATTTGAACTCGCGTAAACTTAAGCGTAACGACACTGACTTACAATTACGTGGTCACGGGTTCGAGCTCGGCTGTTGCGAATGATACTGCCAAGGTTTAGAGAACCTGAGAACTCATCAAACATGTTACTTTGTATGTCACAAAACAGACACCTTATGGTCTATAAGCTAGAAATTTGGCATGAAGAACCTTAACGAGTGGAACACAAACCCATGGTTTATGTTATAAATGACCAGGAATTGAGCCACCTGACTTCCATAATCGTAACTAGAATTTTTGGTCATCCAGTTGATTCATGATCCGTAACCCCAATAAAACTTATCTGTATAGACTTAAATGTTTAATGATAAGTTCACGAATAATAATGTGACTGAACTGGATGTCCCTGACACGATAAGATCAGTTTAAGCATACACGTCCAACGCCGCCATCTTTCACTTGGTAACACATGACACACCAATACACATGCTAAAAATATTACTTCCGACATTCACGAAAGGTACGCACAAATCTTTGTTAAGTCTCTGATGACTGGAAACAATGACGTTGTTTTCGTAGCTCGGGATGAGAATTTTAGATTACAATCTAAATGCCAAGCTCAGCGAACATCCCAACACCTAAATCTGTTACGTTTCCTGGTCGCTCGGAAACATGCACGTGAAAGTAGTCTGAATTCTATTCAAGACGTCTCTTAAGAAGAAAAGGATCAACAAGACATCCATAACGAACTCTAGATGGCTTGGTGGAAGAGTTTTTCTAGGGAATCCAGGGTTACCAATTCAAATCCAGCTGGGGGGAACACCTTTGGTTTGGTTAAACTTATTTAACTTCACAGGTTGCTACATTGGATAAAAAGAACCACTTAACTCTAGTTGAACGGTAGTAATGCACAAAAAAACTTCCAAGATCCGAATAAATGTCAGTTGCAATACCAAAATACACTGAGGTAGACAGACCAATGGGTTCGGGGCAATAAAATTGACAGTAATACACAGTATTTGACGGTCACGCAACCACGATAAAAATAAAAGAATGGGAAGGGGCCCATCCCCTGTAATCTTTACATCTAAGCTAAAACAATCAAAATCAAGGTGCTTACATCTGTCAGACAGGTAAACGAACTGCAAGTAAGGGAAGGATGGCATTCCGAAGACAATTTCCACATAGTTTTCATCGTCTCGCATCATGAATTTTCGTGACTTCACAAACAACCCAATCAAAAACAACCGCCTCAACACGGCCTAACCTGGTCAGCCGCCACAGCCCTTAATGTCCCCGATCAGAAGTCCGGCAGGTAACGATAGACAAGACCCCGGTCAGAGAGGCGAGCATGACCCGTAGTTTTTAGTTTACTGATGTTTCATCGCTCTTTGTCACCTCATTGAGTAGCCGCTCCGAACTTTGTGTCAGTCATCCGAGGGTTGAGTAAAGAGTGCACGGCGTGGTAAACAATGCATGGCGTAAACATGTAGTTTCACGCGTTCTTAGAACTTGGGTAAGTGAAAATGACGGATCCTCAAGGAGAAGAATTTGCCTTCGATCCTTCGGACGTCAACCGAGGGGTATGAATGAGCACGAACATCGCCAGTCACAGGTCCGAATACGCGGCATTTCATCGAACTTTAACGACCATGGTTTGCAACCGTAAGGTAAAGCTGTCCTAATAGTGGCCTTATAAAAGCGTTGCTTAAGTTTGAGTGCGACGTGATGTCGACGCCAAAGATGTTCCAAGCTACAGACCATTGCCCCAGCTTTATAAACACGACCAATGACATCAATTTCCACAATTCCATCATCTGTGATACAGCTTTCCAAGCAAACCAAATATATCGATATTCCATCTGAAGAAATTGTAATCTGATAGATCGTTACGGTCGCGGTCTTGAAGCAAAAAATTATGACGCTACAAGGTGTATTCCGAATGATTAGACAAAATGAGAAATATTATTTAACAGAATGTATCCCATGGATTTGATGGATTTAATGGAGTAAATTGTCGTTGCCAGTGTGGTAGGAAAACCATCAACCTACCGAGTAAATTGGGAGTGAGGTTAATCAGGGAGTTTACTTGATCACATAAAGAAGCCGTGGCGATTTTTCGTATCAGACGACTGTTGTTCACAGATTGCGGAATCGATAAGCAGATGGGTTGAACTTCTACGACCTGCTCGGATTGTACGAAGCATGTCAAAGCTTGATGAGCTAACTGACGACTAGAAGCAGAGCGGTCAACTTGATCTGGGGCGCTGGATTCGCTTTCAGCAGCCATCGTGATCAAAACACCAACCACCGTATCACGTATAGTGAGACCAACAGACGTTTGCAATAAGACGGGACATCCAGTTAGGATGCAAGTCAACCAACGAACCAGCGCAGCCGACAGTCGATGGTTCTCTTCCCAGTCTAATTCGAGCTGCACATGAAGTAAATTGTCCACGGTCAGCTGAATGAGTTTTCCAACACGGTTACGAGTACAGGTGTACCAGCCATCGGTGAACGGTTGTGTGTCAGGATCATCTGTTCGACTGGGAGCTGATTTGATCAACGGATAAATGCACATACATCAACATTGGTGTTGTATAATAAAGAATGAAGATTAACGAGAGACACCATACTCAAAAGTTAAGCTGAGATTGTTAAAAATGTCACGAATTGTTGTCGAGGATGGTACCAAACATGGGTCAGGAAGAAAACAAAAACGTGGTCACGTCCGTCTTTTTGATAAAAGTGATTTTTAGGCCCCTAGAAACTTTGACAACTGCTTGCATTTTTGGATAAACAAATGTCCCAAGCACGCCACATGATATCCAGGATTTTGAGCAAACCTGACTGATGGTAAGGGAGAAAGCATCAGTCTGAAATCCGGACTATTTTGGGACGATCATTCCAGTTTATTTCGAAGGCAGGGCCGACGACTGAAACACACTACATACCAGCCTATCAACGTACCTTTGTGACCTGCCACTCTATACGCTTGGTAAAACGGGCTCCTAAAGCCTTGGAGACGACATTTTTTTATATGTGTTGGGTCATTAGTTACACCATAGACGTTGCGAGACGATGTGTATCACTCAAAAACAGCGGCAGAAAGCCAACCTCTAAGTTGTACGTCTCCTTCTAGGGTCCCTGCCACACTGATAGTGTTGGTTACTACGAAATAAACACTGAAGTGAATAACCAAGCAAAATAGATCGTCGAAATGATGAGTAAGCACAACAGCGTTATATGCGAACGAAAAAGGGACGAGAGTTACGAATAACTCAGTGGTCATCACATCAACTTTCAAACTTGACGCCCTACAATTTAACCTGTCACGTGAAATACTCCTGTATGGTGTCCAATTACTTAATTGTATTGAATTTACTACACGGTAGTAAAAAAAATACATAAGTTGAAGACGAGTCTTGTTTAGTTAACAAACCACCCAGAAAAATTACAATCAAATATGATGTTTAACTCACTTATGCAATTAGTTTCCGGATCCAAAATCTGACCAAATACGGTCAACAACGTAGCAGTCCAAGAATCAAAAGCCGCCTATACGATTAAAACTGGGGTGGAAGGAGACTGTCTGGTACTTACTTCTTTGACCATGGAACCGATTTTCGAATCTCCGGTGACAATTCGATACAACGATTGTGAAACACCTGGCAACAACTGAGCAGTCACAGCAGATATACGTTCGGATACCACACAATCATCTTGCGAGACAGACTGTGTTAGACGTCGGATCATTCGTAGAGCTTGAACACGAACAGCTCGAGAACGGGAGAACTCGGCCATTTCCAAGGCAGTTGAACAGATATGACTCACCAGAGGAAGTTGCTCTCTTGAGTAGAATGTGAGAATAGCTCTATATTAAAGAAAATAAGTAAGTAATCAAAAAGACGTACTCCTTGGTCAGACAAGATAACAGTCTTTCGACAGTGCGGAAGATTACCAAACAGCATTCATCCGAAAGACAATTCCACGATGGCTCGATGGTCTTTTCTTTTTCGGACAGCAAAAACAGAAAGGAACTCAGGTCATCAACCACTTGTATAGCGTTGACCGGTTTGAGAAATGCCGTTTGTAACTCAAACAAGTTCCCATAAACACGATAAAACAATTCGATGGAGTCACTTTTGTGGATACTAAGACGAGGTTCATTGATGGGTTAACACACCAACTTACGTGTTCTGACATATGAATCTTCGAAGAAGTGGGTGCAAAATATTGAATAACATTGGCAAATCGTTTTTCTTTGAGGATTGCGTAAAAGAAAGTAATTTTTGCATGCCTTGTTCCCAGTGACCATGACGTAATTGCAAACAGGCATGAAACAGCGGATCCGTAGCCATTTAGTTTGATGAAAGTTGCTTGAATAAGGAGAAAGTTGGGATATCTGAAACACTAGGTTCTCTTCAAAAGCTTTGTCGGAGCAGGTAGGAGACATGTTGTGGAATGCTAATATTTCGTTTACTCCAATTAATCAGTCAAAGCGATAATCAGCAGAGACATTCATGACAAATAAGTAGTACTTAATTTACACTGTTTAACACATCTGTGCCAAGACACTACTGAACATGATTTATTAGGAAATTATTCCACATTTCCATTTAAGTCTTAAGAAGGCCAACTACACAGATTACTTCGCACACCAAACCTCTCTGCTTCAAAGGTTCTTGGGCATATTTCTAACAGACAGTATGTCATCAATAAACGACAAGAATCCGGATTAAAAGAGGGTTGTCCGAGTAATGTAATAGAACTCATCCGAAGTCACGTAGGCATATCATCCGTGATAACATAGTGTATATCTCAGAAGCCCATGGTCGTTGTGCTATTTGTACGCTGGATGATGAAAGTGTTTGCCTCCAGGAACATCTCGATTGGGAACTATTTTTTACTCGTTGCGTACTCTCTACTGGTTCGTACATCAAGTGTTGTCATCTAGAGTTGTCACCAAAAAGGACCACGGTTGAAAAAATCGAGTGTATATGTTGGCAAGTACTTTTTTCACAATTCTGTTGTATTTTACCCCGTTGTACATAACTGGAGAAAATAGATTTTTCCGCAGTTGCAAATTTGTTTTATTGTTTAACTTCTTAGCCGGAATTCTACTTTTTCCTTCTTTCCCTTTCAGATGTACCAATTAGTTGGGTTCAGTGATAACTTCACTGAAATTGTTCACAAGGCTTAGGTGATACAGTCTGGTTAGGCAAGATGACAGGGATTTATTGGTGGGTAGCATTTTAATATACGACGCACTCAGTTGTTTTATCCCACATGTGGGAACAGATTGAATATTTACTTGACGGAATTCACGAGTTGTCACGTATAGCGCTGTAAACGGCATCGACACGGATAGTTGGCTAGGAAGATGAGAAACCGGCCTTCAACAAGTGAGCGAACCGGAAGTGTGTTCTTCAAGTTCGCGCCAAACATGGCATGCTATGCTACTTGTGCTGATTGTTCAACTGCCAGATGACTATGTTGGTATCCAGATATGTATGCATGCTGGAGAAGACGTCAGAATTACTCTTCTCAGATGGGACTGTATGCATGTAACGCGATGGTAAATGGAAAAGTTATACTCTCGGTAAACTGTTTGCTTGACCTCTATCCTATTATTCTTAAGGTAGCACAGGATTTTATAATAGGATTCCCTATAGACCTTCATAAAAGTTCCGATGCATTGGGCATTCAATATTCACCACCTTCACAACCGTTGACGAGATATGCTACATCCAGTGCTCGTACCCTGCCACTGGCACTTAGTATGTCTGCCAATGTTCAATTGTGGTCAGTCAATCGCCTCAAAGTAAGTGTATCTAAGCCCACAATATCATGAACGCCGTTCCGTTATCTACACCGCGGACACCCCTTGTACTAGGCGCACCTGTCCCTTAAAAGTCGTCACATACTGTATAACTGAGTGATACTTCACATTTTTCGAAATATTTGGTAAAGTTATTAAGCAAACACTGAGGCTGGCGAGAAACAGGCACGTAATGCGTGTAGAAATCACATCCTTGCGGTTTCAACTCGTTACTGGGGCCCCTTAGCCAACGGATTTCCAGTTCGTTTCCTCACAGAAACCGCTGAGGACATCAGCCTTCCGAACGTGGAACTTCAGGAAAACGACTTTACATTGAAATCTGTGAGTCTACAATCTATACTCACATGAGCCTACAGATGAACTGGCTCGTTGCAATTGGCGGCACGCGCATGATGAACTGCACCCGAAACATTATGGGCACGTTGATCAACGATATATTGGCGCGCGACAACCGCTGACGTGGTGTCGGCAATCGGTTATCTCGGGCAAATGCCGCAAACACCTATTCGGGCTAACCTTAAGGTTATCACAGATAAGTCAGCAATTCTGTGGAACACATTATTCAAGTGTTGCTTAGTACTTCATGCTTGTTGTGTAACTGGGTAAGAAGTTGAAATATCATTCGTTACTATATCTCAAGCCCCGTGGTACGCCAGCAGTACGCCGGCGCATCACACACCGGTCAAGGAGGAGATCCATAGAAGGATTTAGGAAGCTAGAGGGACGGATAATGTGTGGAGATTGATCTGTACAAATTTAATTTCTCTTCACAATGTATGTCCCATTCACTTATAGTATTCTATATTGCATTTATGATCTTAGTTTCATGGACGCGACTGTCAACTACCTCGACAATGGCTTCATCTCAGATGTTATCTCCTTTGATTTCACCAGGGCTTTTGACTGTGTCCCACATGGCCTCCTGAAACACTATTTGAAAGCCAATGGTATTCAAGGAGAGGTTCTTCACTGGATTACCTCGTTCCTCGATAACAGACCTTTCGGCATTAAAACCGAATCAGACCTTCCGTCTCCACCAAGATTTCAACGTGAGTTCCTCAAGGGTCAGTGCTAGGACCCATTTTATTTCTGATCTACAACAATGATCTTCCGGAAAATATTTCCAGCAACGTCCTCCTATATGCCGATGACCTAAAATTCTGGAACGCCACTGGCTCTAGTGCAGTGCAGATTGATCGTGACGCGATTAAGCGCTGTTCAGACGACTGAGGTCTCTCACTAAATGACTAAGTGCGCACACGTCACTCGGTGATGATTCTGGCAATGCCTTTACGACTCATAGTGCAATCGACACAGTAGATATCACGAAAGTCGACCTGGAGAAAGATCTGAGCATCTGGTTATCATTCAAGTTATCCTTAACGTATCACCACGAGATGACGGCAGAAAAGAGATTTGCGGCTCGTAGGATGACTATGCGCACTTTCACTCGCGTAAACATGGAAGCGTTTCAAACGCTTTACGGTGTTTATATAAAATCATCCCCCGATTATGTTAACCAGGTCACGTATATCGGCCTGTTGAAAGACATACTCGACGTTGAGCGTGTCCAACGCGCGGCTTCCAACTTAGTCACGGACCCGATAAATATTGCGTACGGGTCTCGACTTGTATCCACTTGAATTCTAACGACTCCGCTTTTCACACACTTCTTTTTTAGGGTAGGTCTCGTTGAACAGTTCTTTTCTTACAGGATTAGACCTTTGGAACAGCCTCCCTTCTGAGGTCGTTAGCAGCGCTTTTGGAAGTCGCTCCAAAGTACTGCTTAACTTTTATCTGCTCGAAACATCTTTATGCGAGTGATCTTATTCTGTTCTTCGTATTTGCTGTGATCTCTAAGAGCGATGTTACACCCTGTTTCTAGTGATTGCCTTCCACATCAACGGACTCCCGGTTGCTGTCCAATGGGAAAAACTGACTGGATCCGGGAACATTTGGCCTCAGCGTCGAACCCGTCCATCAGTCGTTGAACAGGGATTCGTCGCTGATAGCCCAAATCACGGTAACAGTTAGTTTTCCTGTTTTGGTATTTGGCCGTTTTTCCTCTCAATTCGAAGGGCAATCATTGAAGAGAGGGTGTAGCACCGCTCTCGTGTGTTACAGAGAATATCAATGACAGTGAAATACGAATACTCCGAACCAGAGGGGAATACTAGTTTAACTTCTTTTTAGATAGATATGCATCTAACAACACTGAAACCGTCCCTCGAATAACGGTTAACCACCCCTAATGGAAGGTCGTTCCAGTGGTTGATAACACTTTACGAAAATAGCTGTTGCCTAAAGGAGCTTTGTGGTCGATAGTTGAAGAGCTTCCTGTTGTGACCTCTTCAACTCTTAATAGCTTCCTGGGTAAAAGATTGCTGCACGAGTCCTGTGCTAAACAAAACGTCATCATCATCATCATAACAGCCATGAGCCTGACCAAAAGGTACTGTGGCTCGGGCCGCCGCTCACCTCAACAGTGACGTGGAATACCCTAGAAG
>LUCH01018299.1:0-16239 GCA_013368495.1 Paragonimus heterotremus
CACGCCGATGCATATCTCAGTAACGGCTTAAGCTATCCGATTTCTGACAGCAGAATCGTATTCTACGGGTCAGGTTTACCCTGGCCCTAACAGTCTAGAATCAGTTTAACTTATCTAAGCACAAAACAGTTCGTCTCTATCTACCCAAATAGAAAGGTTTACAGCTTCCCTGGTACACTGAGTACAACCTTTCTGTCTGAAAATATCGGTTCCTCAGTTGCAGTTCAGAAATTCGACGCTATAGTACGCATCTGATAAAATCATGGAAAAATTAGTGCAATGGGTATGTTGCTTGTTCAGTCAGGAGCAACGGCGAAAACTGAACGAAAACGTTCGCTTCGTACTCACTTTAGCAATACTAAACTTTGCGCAAAGTTTGGGAATTTAGACCGTTACAAACTGAATACAGCCCATACTCGGTCAGTGATTTCGCGTTCAGGTAAGCCTTACGATTAGACTAATTCGAAATAAACCACTAGACCCGCGTTTCAGTCTTGTAACAGCTCAAAAGTGGTCAGCAATCTCATTCAAACCAAGAAGTGTACTCCAGCCTTTGTGATTTTAGAGCCAGCGTGTTAACCACAACCCCAGTAACCTCATAACAGACATGACCGAATCGTTATGTCCAAACGTTCAATCGCAAACTCCTAGGACTAGCATTCAGCTTATCTGATCCTTATGACTGGAGAACAAGTAGAATCGATCTACCCAATCCAATCAAGCAAATGTGAGTGATGTTCATTTTATCATTGTTTTGTTTCATGGTTCACAGTGGGCACTTATTCTGTCTGCAATCCCCCGTACAGCAAGGTAATAGCATAAGAATATTTTTTGGCAATTCCTCCTAATTTTTTGAAACCTCTATGTGTATAAAAGACAGCACGACTTCCCTTCAACTTACGATAGCGTTATTTGACAAATGCTAACCGCAGATTTAAAAGCTGCGCCAATCTTGGCACCATAAAATCAACTGATACAAATGACGCTAGGACAGCGTAGAACAGATACCAAGACGTTTTGCAAACACGTCTTTGTACTACTCTATTTCCACGTAGTAGTACAGACAACAAGCAAATGTGAATAGGAAAAATGGTAGGTGCAGAGTGGGGGAACTTTTGTCTAAATGAGCGCAGAAGCTCGTGTTACTAGAGAAAAGCAACTTTGACGAAACACATAAACAACCAGCTTCCGCAGTTGCCGGGCGCGTCTTGGCCGCGCTGGCCACAGAAATGATCCAGTTTGTGCATTCAGAATCCCCTTATATCATTTCACTCTAAAGTTCTTGCGGTTTGTTGAAGTGGTTGCAGTCAGTGGACCCAGGTTCTACGATTACAACCGAAATTTTGCATCCCACATCGTTATTGTGATCAATTAGAGCTGGAAGTTCAGTTTCAGAATTTCTATTTTCAAACTAGTCAACTAGTTGCCACCTCAAAGGAAACACTGGAACAGCTCAAGACTGAGCTGGTCAGCCTGTGTTATCAATATCGACGATCTCATGTATTATAAGGGACCAGCAACAGGCAGACATCATAGGCCTAATTGCCTTCTGTGCCCTATTTTGGATGTGAAGAATTCATCGTATCATATCCTGGCACAATGGCACGCTGTCGGGGAAGAACTCAATTCCCCGAAAATACCGTTTTATTTGCCATCGCAGTGGCCTAACTCACTACTGACTGTAGTGACCTTCATAGTCGGCACGGCCATGTGCCACTTAACCCATCACGTGCGTTCTCAACCTTGTGGCAATGTCTGGCGCCCCGCACACACGCACGTCCTTTTAATTGGGACGTCAAGGTACTGTCTGGATCTTTGTCTGGTCCACTTCTGTCCTTGTTTTCTCATTGGTCACAAACCCTTTAAATGTGGTCTAGTTTGTGACCGTCTGGTCTTCGGATTGAGTGACATAAAGTAGCTCTGTCCGGAGGCCAGTCTTTTCTCTGTGTTCGTTTGTTAGCCTCAAGTGGTTGGGTTGGCCGGGAAGATTCGTATTAATCTTGCATAATTCGTAGTCCGTCGTTCAGAACCGTTGAACGTCGCTCCGTTATCTATCGTTCCACTAACCGTTATTCCGTTGTCTGTTTTACGCGCTCGTAGGCCGCATACCAAGTTACAACACTCGCCAAGATCTTAGAGCCAGTTCGGAGGAAAATTTGGGTTCACAGTCTGCGATACCTTCAAATTCGTGAATATAATTCGTGGCATTCGCGTCGACAATAAAATCATGACGTAAACCCCATGTTTACGAATGTGCCACTATTGGAAACAATGGATCATTTATGCAATTTTAGTGAAAGCGACAACATTCCGATCGGTGTGCCAACAGCGCACTTGAAGGAAGTGTTTCTCAAACGCACCCACAACGTGCAGTTTATTTTTAATGGTGACATTTACAGACAAATTGATGGAGTAGCAATGGGATCTCCATTAGGACCACTACTGGCGGATATTTTTCTGGTCAAGTTGGAACGAACGGTGCTGAGCACTGTTATAAACCAAATGGTTTTCTACAGGTGTTATGTTGATGATTTATTCGTTATCACAGACTCATCTGTCAACACAAGTGATATTTTAAAGGATTTCAACTGAGCACAACCACTGGTAAGTGTCACCTCACAATTGGAGTCAGATGAGTCTTTCCATTTTCTGGACGTCTCTATGAGTAGAAGGACTGACGGAAGTTTAAAACGCTCCGTTTATCGTAAGACTATTTGGTCGGGTCAGTACAGTAACTTTTATAGTTTTACTAACTTAAAATACTAACGAAATCTGGTCAAATGTTTAGCAGACAGAGCCATAAAAATCTGCTCGAAACATGAGCCACAGTTCGTGGTCCATATTCTACAAGAGAATGGCTACTCCGACAATTTTGTGACCAAACATCAGTTAAAATTCAATGAATCGATGACCCGTCGACTTACTAGTTCGCTTAAGAGAACGTTTAACGCAGTCAGACCGATTATCTCATTCACTAGCGATTACTCTAAATATGAACGACAAAGTGCTGGTCCACAACCAATCGATGGTGATTTGCTCGTTCTTTTGAGATTATTCAAAAAACTGTACGACTCGAAGAATAATCTGGAAGAATCAGAGAACATCATTCAGCATGGATCGGGACAGGTGAGAGGAAATCAATCACGAATACCACTGTAGGTCACCTGGCCGATAGCGATCATCAGGCCCACAGATCGACCGTCCACTGTTATCTACAGGGTTCCGCCGGACCGATCAAAACTCGTTCGTCAGATAATGTTGGCCACTGCTGAGGCTATTGTCATTCGATTACGTATTCTAACGTCGTATGGACAGAAAAACTTCGTTCAATCGCTTCTATTGTCTTAGCTATTAGCTGACTCGCCCGATCGATATGTAAGCATTGAACACCCGATCGGCGTCCACAAACACGAAACTGAGATGGTGTGAATTGTGACCGATACCAAGTTTCGCATGTAACCGTTTTCAGTTTTATTTTTCTTCATAATTGTAACAGTCTGATGAGATTTTATTGAAAACATGTTTTCTACACTTTGCGTTCAATGACTTAATGTGAATTTTCGAAGTAACTACAGGTAAGGCCGAACGCCTCCACCAGAAAAATGACATTCCTCCAAAAACTAGTCCAAAACGTCGGAAATTCTACCAATAAACAAAGTTGAAGTCAAACAAGCAGACATTGTGACTATGGGCCAGATTAGGTTGATGAGATGAAGCCTAGTTCGTCTTTTATTTCGAAACATACATCAGTAGCTGCTGATTTTCCAGTAAAAGTTTAATAAAACATAACACTTCGAGAAGGCATGAAGGATATTCAACTTCACATACCACACTGCACAATCGACTGAAACAAAAAACGATACTGAACAGTGCTCAGAAAACTCACTCAGATTGACAAAATCCTTTTCAGGACGATGATATTTCAAAATCAGAAGTTGGATAACGCTGCCATAAAAATCTCCGTCAGTTTTCCCCATTAAATGTGCCTCCTGTGTACGCGTAAGAACATAAAGCAAGTATGCATCGCCCAACCTACAACAGAACGTTTGGAATTCTTGAAGAACGGATTCCAGCCAACACTGACCACAGTTTTGGTCACCGGATGCTGATCAACTTTAGCCCATCCGAAGTAGATGCCATTTTGCAAAGAAGCCGGTAGCCGGGATACAACAGATTCATCTAGATTAGCTGCGCACGTGAAACAATTGGAATCAGTGTGATCACACTTACCTGTGGGCACCCCCAATTGTTTTGAGCCTCGACCGAATCCATGGACTACTCTTCCAGCAGCATAGAATATGATTCCTGGTGGAAATTCCAACCGCATGCTAGAATGAACAAATAATCAAGTCGCCTCACAGAAAACCAAATGATGATCGGCAAAAACAGACCGTTATGCTAAACAAGAGGGATGTAATTGAAGCCAGAATAAACAAAACATCTGGAAGAACACACTGTTTACAAGAATGCTAGGGACAATATCCTCAAAAATATCCACTGCTGTGACAAGATTGTATGTATAGCAACTATGCACCGCAGTACACCCCAGCAAACTATAACACTTGATAGATGAATCGAAACCATAAAACAGTCTGCTACCACATAAACGTACAGATAGATGAGGCCGGACGTACACATCTGAGGATAAAACCACAAGACCACGAAATAGTTAACAAGTGATTGTTTGTTTAAATTGAACGCCATTTACAGGTGATGACGGCTTAAATTGAGGTCAACTTTTCAGTCGGTCCTTCGAAGAAAGATGCCAGATCCGAATTTCGTTCATTTTAGAGCCCGTCAACATTGTGTGCATTTGCCATGACAAAGATCACCATTGTTATTATTATTATTATTATTATTATTATTATTATTATTGCAAGTAATGTTACCATTATTATTAGTAGCGGTAGCAGTAGTAGTGGTCGGCACGCCGAACCACCTTATCGCGGTGTCGACTCGACAGTCTCAATGTAAACCGTGACTGTTTAAGCAGTCAGAAACTTCAGATAGGACCTACAAAACCATGAAACAGATACGGACAGCTAACTACGCAGTGATTCAAACCCTGTACCACCAACGGAAGAAATTTTCTGCTATTACAGTTTTTCTTCTGGAAACTGGGGAACTACCTGCAAAACGAACCGTAGTATCCTGCATAATCACAACAATTACTGATTCGAGGTGTTATCAGCTCACCCGCACATTGATGAACAAATATCAAGTAAGATTTTGCCTCCAGATTGGTCCTTGATCGACTCCAACGCTAGAGAAGTATCTCACATCTAGGGAGGGCATAGAAAACACCGCTATGGGTTTGAACAAACTGTTGCCCAAACAGTTGAGATGCATGAAAGCTGATGCCTTGGTAGGATATTTCAACCCCTTCTTGCTAACCGGAGGTTATGCAATTCACCTGTGCAGCTCCCACAACACGCTTGTTCAGAAAGTGAATAACTCTTCATCTCCTAACGAACTGAGACCGTGTCTTCAACGCTGGTATGTTGCTTTCACAAGATACTGGCCGATCGTTGGAAGACATGCTTGCAACTGCTCACTCTTCAATTCGCATTCGGACACCGTAATGGTTGCCTTGAGGCGACCTAACGACTCAATGCGCTGCTCCAGAATTCAAGCACCACGCCTTCTAGCCTACGTTCAGCCTTTCTTGACGTGTTCAAAGCATGCGATTCTATTGCTCAGAACTCGATCAACAGGTCGGCTCAAATTTTCGGTGCTCCTCCACACACTGTCGACTCCTATCGGAATACTTCCGTCACGCTCAAAATCTTCGTCCTGCAGTCCCAGAGTGGTGTTCGCCAGAGTGACCCACTGTCGCTCCTGTTATTCTCCCTAGTAATGGACGAGGTGTTGGTTCCATCTCGACCGGAGGTTGACAACCACTACCAAGATACACTGATCAGCGGTTTCGCGTAGGCCGACAATCTCATCCTTCTGGTCGAAAGTTCGACGCGTCTCTCCGAGAAGTCTGCAGTCGCCGCTAGTGTTCTGGAGTTATCCGGACTAAAGATCAACACTTGTAGGAATAAACGCACGACCATCTGTGGCGACCATGAGCACAACACAACAGCTATCGCTGAAGAGCCTATTCAATTCGGCCCAGACATTATCCACTCACTAAGCGCCTCTGATACAATGACCTATCTCGGTATCCCGTTCATCTGGAAAGGTGAAGCATTCACCAATCACCAACTGCAGCTTTGTAAGACACTGGATTAAACACCCAAAGCGCCCCTGAAGCAGCATCAGCACCTCTACCTTCTGACACCACATCTGATCCTAAAGATGCATCACTTGTTAGTTGTAAGCCGAGTCCACTGAAACACGCTCAAAGTTATGGACTGCACAATTCACCAGTTTCTTTGACAGTGGCTCCGCTTTCCCAAACACATCAATCAGCAACATTCACACTCCAATGCGGTTAGCGGTGTTGATATTCCCAGTTTGTCCACCACCATCCTTACCTCGCGCAAATCACAAGTGGAGAGACTGCCCTTTAATGTTCAGTTCTGAAGAACATCGTCAGAGACCATTCGTTTAGCCTTATCCTTAGGGACGTGAACGTCTTAACACGTGTTCAGGGGATGACAGTGACGAACAAGGAGGCCCATGCGGCATGGACTGATAAACTTTATCCAATGCTACACGGCCATTGTCTTCAAGAGGTGTCTCGTTCTCCATTCTCTAATCGCCGGTCGTTGAATATAGACCGCATTTCGCACAGGATCTTCGTCCGTGCCAACAAGCTTCAACGTAGTCTTCCACAGCCTAAGGTCCGGAACTCGCGAGATGGCTGAAGTGATCACTCAGTTCTCTGCCGTGGCAACTGTAGAAAAGCAGAGGGCCCCGCTCACACTCCCCAATCGTGCTGGGTCACCCACGATGTGCGTGTGTTCGATGCAATCGAGTGGCTAAGGACCTACAGAAAAAGCTGCGCAATCTCAGCCACGCAGTCTACGAGGAGCTACGAGTACCAACAGCAAGCTCGTTCATCAAATCCGACGTTATCGCGATCCGTGACGTTACGGCTGAAATAATGCTACCCGATAAGCATAAACCTGTGCAGCTATTCAATGTCACCATTGATGCAGATTTTACGTGCAGACGCAGTACCGCCTCGTGGAGGTATTCGAATAATATAGATTAACCAAACTTACACATCCAACAACAACGCTCACGACCATACTACTAACGTAACAGAGGAATAAATAACAATATGGTATTTTTCTCGTTCAGTTTAATTAACATGCATAAAACGACAGAGGAGAGCAATGCATCCTTTATTATTTCATGAGGTATCTAATGCTTTCTTCACTGGTGCCTTCTGTCTTCTACTCTATAACCGTGTGTCGCAACCTAACATACGAAACGGAAAGACAACCGAGTCATACATCCCAAAGCAACCGCGTGAGCTCAGCGAAATCTGATAACGTAGAAAACGGCAACATCGCTAATATCAGCACATCCCAACGAGAACCATCGTACATAGGGGACATGACACTAACCACTCCATACTCTTCCGCATTTAGAATGTCTCGATATCAATTACACATGTCTCATTGTCAGTTTGAAATGTCCCAAGGGGGTTCTGAGGGTGTCAACAACAAACTCGGTCGCATGGCTAATGCACTCATGGATATGGTGAAAGACACAGCGATTGGTTGACTCTTACAAAGAAGAACAGGGCACGCATCCGCCGGGAGTAGAAAGTGAACTAAGTTAGCATGACCACACCCTGTTACCAGGCCGATGGGGGATGCAGACTGGCATGCACGCGGTGATCATTGAGAGAGCAGGTGTGCCCGTACGACGTAGAACGCACGTGAACAAGACCTCTGACAAACCGACTTTGCCTATGGGTACATGAGCGATGCACTCAGATTGGCCTAAGTTCCAGTCGTTGCCCTCGTCCGGACGGCCGAATAAGTCTGACAAACAGTTCCTCAGGTAATCGAATGGTAACCATCCGGATAGCTAGCCGATAACGACCGTAGCAACTGAAGGCATTGCTGGAAACACCCAGAGTGGTATCCAAGCTTAAACGAACTGTGCCTCGGAGAAGTGAAAAACTATTGTAGGTCCATTCCGGCTTTAAATGACCTGAGTGTGAATCAGGCGAGACAAGCCGCCTCGTGTGAGTGGTCAATGCGTCCGATAACGGCACAGCACCAACTCCAACTAACTGTACTCCGGCGCTACGGTCGATTGAGTCAACAGTGGGTGTTGAGAGTGGTTTAGTAAGCAGTGAAATTCGTCGACCGATAAGTTATACTGATGAATCTGAGGTCTCTATGTACAGCCGTAACACTGGACAACCTCAGTATGCGATGTGTTGCTGTGTGTGCGGATTACACTTAGTCCGGCCAATCTAGTCAGCCTGTCTTGGTTGCTGCAATCCTAGGCCATCGCCTCCAACGTACCTTACGACGACATCTATCAAACACCCTATCGTTCCTAGTTGTTTCTTTCTCACTTACACCGGTTGTCTCTTCGTGCGTTTTTCCCCGCCAGACAGTTTTCCCCATTGTACGTCCCACTGAAATGTCTCCATCTGCGACATCTTCGTAGATGGGCACCTTTTCATCCCCTTGTCTCCTTCCCCATCGTCCACCTCTTCATTGCGTCTCTAACAGCAGATCAGTACGGTTTACCCACCACTGTCCGACTCCGGCCCATCTGTCGATACCACGATTGTCCTTGCTCCAACGGAATTTTTGAATGCGCTATTGTGACGACAGACCAGTATGATGTTGACCTTAAATAATGTTGCAAAAAGCTGGCGTTCACAAAATAACTTCAAGATAACCGTCGGATGGTTATAGAATCCTCCTTTGAACAAGATGAACGTCACGTACGCGCTTATATGTACCCCCTCCAGAATGCTGGGTGATTCAAGGAGTTGGAGTTCGACTAAAAAAGGCGATCATGCAGCAAGTTTGCGGTAGGTTCCTTTTAAACTGCTATCACTTCTCTAGATGGATTACTTGCATGAGAAAATTTCCTCCTCCACACGACACGTTGTTCGTCAGTGGATAAGAAAATCTATAGACACTGAATTGGCTTTATAAATGATCTATGCAGATGGAAACGGAAGAGTGGCATTAAACGACCGCAATTTACTTCACGCGATCGAAGGTAGGTGTAATATTTTTGAAAGTCTTAACTGAACGCAGAGGTTTTATTGTCAAAGTCGCTTTACACAGAGAACAAGGGAGAAGATATAAACACATGGATAAAAATATGGTTTTACAATGAGCGCGATAGAGGAGTAGGAAGAATAAGAGAAAAAACTGTTAATATACAAAACCCAGTGGAGTCAGAAAATTCTACAAGTTTCACGGAACTATTTTATGATGTACCACGTTAATGTCTTTTTTAGAAACAAACTGAGTGGCCTACGTTGAATACTTATAACAACCACTCCCACTGTGGCCTACTGTAATTTCTGTTTTCATTTCCTCGTTCGATGTATGTTCTGTTGATAAAGTAAACATGTGATCTTGTGTTCATTTACCTTTTATTCATTCAAATATCTTTTTTTACAAGGCAATGGAGCATAAAAGGACCTGTGATGTACTGATCAGTTACTCACGTTGTAATCGTACTTTCTCATTACATCCTCCACCATGTTCTCTGTGACTTCTGTTCATATTTTAAGCGTATTTCATTTCCTGTTCTGTAGCTTGCGTGGGACATCACACTTAGTGTGAGGTTATTTTACGGTGGCGTACGACTGTTTTATTACGTTTAGGATTATTTTAAGGTGATAACTGCTATTTTTACAGCACAATAAGTTGATTCACGTCGTTTTAAGGTTATTTCACAGCAAACTTGGTTAATTTACGTCAAACTCGCTTAGGAGATATCGACGGAATGGCAATACAAGATAATACAATGTTGGCATTGTATTTCAACAAAAATACTAACATCTTTGACAGTCAAACATGTATGACAATGTCCTCAACTCCCTTACCGATACGAAATTTATACTTACCATTTTTGCAGGACTTCAAATAGATACTGGTCGATGGAATGTTGTTCCTAGAAATGGCTGCAAATGACTATCGTATGGCTGTTTTAATCTTCGGTGTATACGGGACGGTGCACAAATGGGTATTATCCCTCACTCTATCATTAAGACCCTTCAGAAGTTAATTCTGTTCACTCTACTCACGTGGAAGATAGATAGCGGGAGACAAACAACAAACTCTAATTCACACTGAGTCGGTAGACTGCGTAGTGGGCTTAAGTTCATCATCATCATCACCATGGTCATCATAGCAGCCATCAGCCCGACCAAAAGATGCCGTGGCTCGGGCCGCCGCTCACCTCGACAGTGACGTAGCAGAAATATCAGAATTGGGCGTTCCTGGGACGGAGTTTAATATCAGTCACACGTAAGAGGCGCGTGGCGGGGTCCACAAAAACTCACACAGAACAGATCAGTAGGAAGAATGATATGAAAAGACGAAAACTTATTAGAACTGGTGGCCATTTCGATTCCTCGGCAGATACCACTTAGAAAATAACGGTGAAACGAAACGGATAGACGATGTGCATTTAGTAGTTGGTTTCTATTGTGAATTGCTTTGCCGGCTCAATATAACTTAACGGTCCACAAATTTTACTGCTTACTAAACCACTCTCAACACTCACTGTTGACTCAATCGGCCGTAGCGCCGGAGTACAGTTAGTTGGAGTTGGTGCTGTGCCGTTATCGGACGCATTGACCACTCACACGAGGCGGCTTGTCTCGCCTGATTCACACTCAGGTCATTTAAAGCCGGAATGGACCTACAATAGTTTTTCACTTCTCCGAGGCACAGTTCGTTTAAGCTTGGATACCACTCTGGGTGTTTCCAGCAATGCCTTCAGTTGCTACGGTCGTTATCGGCTAGCTATCCGGATGGTTACCATTCGATTACCTGAGGAACTGTTTGTCAGACTTATTCGGCCGTCCGGACGAGGGCAACGACTGGAACTTAGGCCAATCTGAGTGCATCGCTCATGTACCCATAGGCAAAGTCGGTTTGTCAGAGGTCTTGTTCACGTGCGTTCTACGTCGTACGGGCACACCTGCTCTCTCAATGATCACCGCGTGCATGCCAGTCTGCATCCCCCATCGGCCTGGTAACAGGGTGTGGTCATGCTAACTTAGTTCACTTTCTACTCCCGGCGGATGCGTGCCCTGTTCTTCTTTGTAAGAGTCAACCAATCGCTGTGTCTTTCACCATATCCATGAGTGCATTAGCCATGCGACCGAGTTTGTTGTTGACACCCTCAGAACCCCCTTGGGACATTTCAAACTGACAATGAGACATGTGGAATTGATATCGAGACATCTTAAACAGGAAAATGCACACTGTTCTTGGAGGGTTGTCTGACCACACAAGAAAATATAGCAGTCAATTAGGTAATCTGATGAGCTTACGTGAACCAAACTTCGAGATTATGAACACTAAACGAAAGGCGATGGAAAGCTGACAGTGTGCTCAAAAAGCAAATGATTGATGTCAGAGTCAGACATCAGTGCAAAACAATAGCAGTTACGAGCTAAGAAGAAAGACAGGATGTAAAATTTTTCAGCGAGCAACTTTTAAAAACCTGCTCACCGATTTCTTTCAGCGGTTTACACACCAGATAGAGGCTGGAGGCCCAAATAACGCGGATCCACTAAGTTCGCCTATTTCGATATCCAGCAGCAGCCTGTAGACCTGAAAGACAATCATTTCAAACAATGTGTAGCACCGCTCTTAACGATTCATAACCATCAGTGGTTCTCACTGATGCATAACTGCCACACAACCATGGAAAAAGTAAATCCTGTACAGGAAGAACAAAAGGAGAGCGGAAGGCACCAGACTAATAAAAATAGCTATGTCTATATTCAAACATTCAACATCAAGGTGCCTACACTTTGCAAACAAACAATCGAACTGTAAGTGAAAGTAAGGCGTCCTCAATAAGCCAGCATCCTTACGGCTTTCACTGCTCCATCTATTAAATGTACTCACCTCACAGATAACTCGACCAAACGTCGACAACATTCACGCCACTGAGTTCAATTAGCCGCCATCTCACTTAACGTCTCAAACCACCGACTCTGTGAATTGTGAGGGCCCCAGTTCAAGAGACGAACCTGATCTACAGGGGCCAACCCCTTCGTGAACGATTTCATTTCCCCAGGCAACGTCGGCAAAGAGTGCTCGGTGTGGCAGACCATTTGCTGGCATCCTTAATACATGGCCAAACCATCTAAGTATGTGCAAATGTAAGGACTGAACAAAAGAACCCGTCTGACAATCACTACCAAATACCCACTCCTTAATCTCTTCGTTGCTTACTCGCTGATGCGACCCAAAACGAGCGTTCAAGCGCAAACATCGGTGGTCAACTACCTGAAGACGGTTCGTGTCTTCTATCCTGAGTGGCCAAGTCTTGCTGCCGTAAAGTAACACAGCCCTTACTGTCGCCTTATATACGCGGCCTTTAGGCATCAGAGAGGTACCTATCTGTTGCCAGAGGTGCTCCCAGATTAGCGAACACCGCCCTAGTCTTAGAAATACGCAGTTTTATTTCATTCCCTAATCTTCCGCCGCCGCTGATGCAGATACACAAGCCGGTCAACAACCTCCATGAATTCAATTGCAAACGTTAGATCTATGTAATTACAGCAATCTTGCGGAAGCACCCTGTATTTTGAGGCTGAAAAGCGCATTCCGAAGTATTTAGCAGAACGTGAAATAGCATTGTGTTGTTCATGCTGCTTGAAAGTTGTCAAACAGCAACACCTTGTCGTCAGCATAATCAACATTAGTCAGTGATTTACGAGGTAAGAGGTCCACGCTGGTATCTTGTGACTACCAGAGATAACCCACCATTATTTCGTCAATGGCAAAATTAAACAAAAACGATGAAAAAGGACAGCCTTGACATGGGCAGCTCCTGATGCTTAAACTGTCAGACAGTTTGCCGTAAACCCTAACCTGATCTGCAGCATGGGAATAAAGTACCGACAGTAGATTTACATACCTGGTTGGTATACTCCCAAGTTTAAGCGATTCTAAAAGTGTAGATCGACCAACCGAATCGAACACACCTTTGTAGTCGAGAAATACAACTGTTGACCGCCGATACTGTTGATGTTGTTCCAGAATTTGACGAAGAGTAAAAATGTGGTTTATACATCCCTAACCAAAACGAAACCCCGCCTGTTCTACCCCAATGTTTGTCTCCCGAAGTGCAGTGAATCGACGAATTATAATGGCTGAGGTCAAACTAATTCCCCTATGATTTTCGCAAGAGCTCCCTACACCTTTTTCGAATGTGGAAACTATTATCTAGTGTCTCCAGGACGGAGGGGTGGTCACTGTCGTCCATACGAGTTGAAATAACTGTCAAAACCTTTACCACCGGGTCTCCACCTTCTTTGAAAGCTGTCGACAAGGGATCATCTGGACCAGTAGCCCTATTAAATCTGAGAGCGGAAATGCAATTGCGAACTTCAATCTCGTTCGGTGGTTCCAAACCAATCGACTAGTAATTCAACATTACAAGTTTGTGGCTACAACACGGAAGAAGCAGGAGGTCCGCTAAGTTGATGTTCAAAGTGTTCTTCCTAGCGCTTTGATCCTCTGGACATACTGCGGATGAGTGTGCTATCTGCCTCTCTGATAACTTCACTGACAGACGGTCGCTTTGGACCAGTGGAATGGATAAGCTTGAATAGTCTGCCGATGGTCTCTGAACCAAAAGCGACTTCCGTTTCCTTAGCTTTCTTTAGTAACCAGCTTACATGAACAACAATCAAGCTACGCTTCAACGTACTACGGATATTCCCTCTAAGGACGCTGTGCGAACAGCCACGAAGAATGTTCCGTCCGACTCGTAACAATTCCAGAGATCAGTCTGAGGTCGAATGTCCGTTCAACACACAAACGCCCCCCTGCGGTATCGTATAACGCCTGCTTCATGAACCCAGCTGCTATTAGGATAGTTCTGGGGGAGATTTGCTAATCCAGTTTTCTAGGCCAGTTTGGTACTTGTTTTGCGAACTCAACAGCCAGCCGCTGTAAGGTCATTGGCCAGAAAAAGTAAGAACAGAAAGGCAACGTACTAACGCATAATCTGAGTCCAAGTGTGTATTCCAATAAGAATAACAGTCCCCAATGGAGCCCCGTCACATATAACTAACAGCTATGTTAAATACCCGAGACCAGGCCTAATTGGGAGAAAGGGGCGCCAAGTACAACAGTGACGCGCACGACGCCTAAAACTAGTGCTGGCTAAAAATAGCTCTTGTGCAGCTCACAGCTGTTACCGTCAACCGCCAATATACCAGCGACGTGATGCTATCTCAAATCTGTCTCCAAAACGAGACTCGGTTTCACCAAGGTCGTTCATATCTCCGGCTAGAACGACTACACCAGAACCATGTGTTGACCGAAGGAGGGTGGTCAGATCCGAGTAAATGATGCTCTTGACACCGACGTTGTCAGTCAGTTGAATCAAAAACAGACACAATGAAAAGATTTATGAACGTTTTGCATCTAGAGCTGGCCTTGACAGAACCTGCCAAGCAGACGGCGCAGTCTAGTGTTAACAGGAATCCAATCTACTAATGCGGCTGCAGCCATCGTGCTGAGGACTACACCTACGCCAGCCTAACCGGCAGCGGAAGCCGTGGAGTCACGCGAAGTGTATAACCAGTATCGGGTAGACAGTCCAGGTGCTGTTAGTTCCATACGTTGACTACCGTCCTGAACTTTAGTCTCTGAAATGCACCACAAAGACAATTAACGAGTCCTACGTCCGTGCAAGAACAACTTGTTGAAATATCTGTTTTACAATGCGGACGTTGAAAGTAACTATATTAATTCACATTTTAGATCAAATCAAAGGACGAGGGATGCCTGAGGCTTGATAGTAAGAGAAGGGACTTATCGACAGTGTTAATATGACTGGCTATAAATGTTGTAGGACCTGCAGAGTAATCACCAGAAATTGGAATGGGGAGGAACTCAAGAGCCAAATTTGAAAGGTCAGTGGGAGAGGGGTCAGCAGTAGCATGTTTTCGCCCATTCACTCCGTTAACGAAGTGCATACAATTGTATGCAACAGATAGGGCAACCCGGTTTATACTGCTGGACGGTGGATGAAGTACGGAATTAACAGTGTTGTGAGGACTCATGGTTGTGTGTGGACTGAGATACTGCCGAAACGCTTATAGGCGTCTATTGACCTAGAAAATAGAACGATTAGGGTTCTCGACCAAAACCAGTGGCTCCAAAGCCTGTGCCCCAAGATAATAAGTGAGTGGCAGTGAACCAAAGCATGTACTTTTTCCATCAAACGCCAACTCTCTTCCAACCTGTAACTTGGAAGACCAGGAGACCGCAGTTTAACAGGACTCTAGCAACTGTCCTACGTGGTATATGTGACTCCGTCACTGTAGTGGTCGTCAAAATAGGTCACCGAGGTGCGCAAACTGTCAAACCGCATCGAGACCGAGTTTCATTGTTACAGAGTAAGATTATGAACCCAACAAAATCTAAAGTTGGAATCTAATAATACCCGAAGAACACAATCCTGCTGTCAGAAATCAGATACCGCAATCTCTTGAAGATATGCATCGGTGTAGGATTCAAATATTTCTTTGTGCGCTCAAGCCGCCACAAGGTCAATGATCCTTCGTAAATGCAGACCAGCTCCGTAAATTCCCAAAGCATCTGACGACTCAATACATTACCTATCCGGAGTTCCCATTATCGGTGTTCTCATTGGTTAGTGTCGTTCGTAATTTTGGGGCCAATCAAATTCAGCGATTTTCAGCGATTTCAGCAATTTGTTCACGGGATCGAGGTTGGAGGCCCAGATGATCCGGATCCAGTGAGTTTGTCCGTTTCAATGTCAGCGGCTTTCTGTTGACCTAAAAGGCAGTCATTAAAAACAGGGTGTAGCATTGCTCTAAGGGTTTATAGAGAATACTGAAAATAGTGTAGTGGACAAGTGGGTGTGCGCTAGACCCTCGTCCACTACCAATTTAATACGCCTTTCCTGAAGAGCAATCGTAACGTAGTCCCAACAGACATTGAACTAGAGAACACGGTAGGGTTTGGAAACAAACCGTATATTTCCAGCATGTATTTGGAAATATGATAAGCAGTTAACTCTAGCCTAGTCTGGGACCAACGGCAGCAACCAAGAGGAAAATGAAGAGAA
>LUCH01018300.1:0-15946 GCA_013368495.1 Paragonimus heterotremus
CAACTAATCCGCTCCCCTATCCAGAAATTTGGGTGTCTGCGGTCTTCTTCCCATTCTTTTCTTGAGCCTCGTTGGTGTGTTGAAGGATGAATCGTCTGTCTGATCTTCTCGCAGTTCAACTTTGTGTTTTCTTTTACAACTTCATCTTCTCTTAAATGCACTAGCATGCACTCGTATATTGAAATGCTTCTTGTATTATATTTCGCACATCTTTCTCCCTGGTATAGATCTTGCCATTGCAGTCTCTCTCACTGTTTATTTTCCGAGAGATAAGGAGTTCCTTTCCGTACTAACCATTCAATTGGCTAACCAGCGTTGGCCGGCTGGACACAAAAGTCTAAGTCACACACCTACTGGTCTTATTCCTTCGGGTTTACACCGGATACGTGGTGTGTGAGTGGAACCGCAAGTGGTGCCGTGCAAGCAACTTGCGGGTGATGGTTTAGAGCGCAGGCGTCCTTTGGCTTCGGTCACTGTGACAGGCTAATCCGGATGTCACCAGCCATGTTTTAACATCAATTATACGGGATTTCATGCAATAAACAACTTTGCAGGCCAAGCGTCTTCTGCGGTCACAACAAGAAGCCTTGTTACGCTTTAACAGCAATCTACAGGATCAACTCTGATTATGACGGAGAGCCGTCTACACTATTAGGGTCTCGTCGAGAATATGGCCCGGGTAAATATCTTGCGTTTACGCATGTATGACTTCTGAGCAAATAACAACACAGAATAAGCGGGAAATACAGCATGACTTGAGTCCAAGTGGTTGCTCCAAAGTGTATGACAGCCGTTAACCTAGTGGTATCATCTGTGACTGACTGTTGTATGGTAAATTTGTGATCACAACTGAGATGCACATGGTTGTCTCCATGATATACAACGCCTTTTTCTGTGCTGAAGTGTGGTGCCCGAAATATGAAAGACCGTGAGATGCTGATAACTGCAGCCGTCTTTCACCACTGTCAATTGGCTTTGCCCGGATACTGAACAAACCACCTAACTGCTACACATCTTTACAGTATTCAAATTGCCGGCATGTATGATGATGTCCATGTGTTTGGTATGCTCCAGAAATTAGATGAGGGAGCTCCTGGTATAATCTGAACTAATTTCTGTCGGAATGTACAACGAGAAGATCGATAAACAACACATTTCGGACTTGTATCAACAAACCTTGACCAGTGTGCTGAGTCCGAAAGCGAACAAGCAACTGTTCACTCGAATCCAATCGAGGAATCACTGCTACACAATGGAATTCAGTGCGATTTCTACTCTGGTTTGGCCACGAGATTCTGTTTCGGCCTCATCAGAGACTTTGAGAGAGAAGCGATTGAATCGACATTCAGTTAGAGGTGAATTCGTGTGAATATCAGTGCCAGAATCATAGGTTCTCGTATCCGACAAGCAGCACGCATAAAAGCAGCTAGCTCACTAACTTGTCGCAGTGCATAGGTTGAAAGTATATCTGCTATCACGACTTTAAAAAGCAATAACCACCCGAAGGCACGGAGAAGGCAGAAAAGCTGGAGGATGAGGTGAATTAGAACGAAGAAGTAGAAGTTGATGAGTAAGGTCACCGCCAGGAAAACGATATTTTGGTAATTCCAGGTCTATGATGAGTGGTAGGGGATTTTGGTTGCCGCATAGATTGAAGATCACCCACAATTGATCGAAGCTCTCGTATTCCAATAGTCTTTCCAGTTGGCCCCTTTCCAACACGAAGCAGGAGACTCGAGTTCCGCTTTCATTAGAGCTCGTCAGTACTGCATATCCACGCTACTGTCATCGTCATTCCAGGGTGTTTATGTCACGGAGCGAAGTTGAATTGAGGGACCCCACCCCGGGCTTCCGACCCAATAGGCAAAATTGCGATAGGACGCGGGTTAGCTTTCTGGGAGAACTCTTCTGGGAACCAGTGATTCAAGAGGTTGACTCACTTAACAGTACCAAGCATGTTTAACAAGAGGATGCAGTGAACAGGACGTCCATGTGATTGTGATCACTGCTGAGTGAAGTGGATTTATCCGAAGCTACATCGGGATTCCGAATAATGCCGAGATTTTTTCGATCGTATTGGATAGTGTGCCGAGGGTTATGGTCAACTGTTGGGCGATCGCAGTGCCATTTTGTTTGAGGGTAATCTGATATCCTTCTTCTTTATTCAAAAGACACCAATGCCTCGACGACTTCTGCCGCATGCTCACAGGATCGCGTCTCTTCACTTGAATATTCCTGCGCGGCCAACAATGTGACGTACAGCCCTTATGAGTGTAATTGTTATCCACATGGCTGCTTCCCTCTGAGCCGTCTAACATGGTTTTTCTTGGGAGGACCGAAGTTAGTCCTTCGGAGTGATGCAATGCGCAAACTTAACTACCATGTCAAGGTGGAAGAATAGGTCAAGACGGTATAAATCAGACTTAGGAGTCGGTAATTAGAAAGGATGAACGGTCCCCTCGAAAAATAAAACACACAGTATCACGACGTTTCATCAATAAAGTCTTGAGAACATACTTTATCTATAAAGTGAGCTAGCCAATGAGTGAGCATAATATGACAATCCTGAAAAAAACGGTTGTAGGAAGGTCGTCTGGGTGGAGAATGTGTGGCGATTGAGTTAAAATACCTTGTGTACGTATGTTTCAAAAGTGTTAACAGTCACTTCTGGGGACAAGTGAATCAATTCCGTCGATGACTAACTGGATGGTACGTAAAAGAGCCGTGCCTATGGCTCCAAGCACAAAGACAACCTATACACTAGACCTCCGTTCCATTTGCAGATCCCACTGACATTGGGCCTCCTGATATTCGTACGTAGGATAAGTTGCGAGAAATTACAGTGGTTACCAAGAGCGTCGATGTCTCCATCTTTTGGTGAGCTCATCAAAGTTACCAAGCATGCAATAGACTTTTCACAGTTTTCGTTCGCAAGCGTTTATGAGCAGTCTCAAGAATGTCTGATAACGCCCGGGAAATTCAGACGGAAGCAGCTTTATTGTCAGGATTTTCACACGCCGCTACGTTTGCGTTAAGCATAAGGTCGTGAATTAGCTACCACTGTGTGCCGATATTGATGTGTACGAGAGATGTTAATTTACAAGCCAGTGTGACCTGATACTGACTCAGTAATGTCACATCAGCAAGCCTCACCACACTGACCAACTAGGAGAGATAATGTGAGTGTTCATCGAACTGCAAGACAAAATCAATAGAATGCGACGAGACCAGAAAAAAAGGTATTCCGGTACGACGTAATGATATCCCGATAAGGACAACAGATAGAAATCTGACAGATCTGATGTCAAGACAGGACGTCTCGTCACAGTGATTATCCTTACGCCAAAAATCAGTACTAGATGAAGAGAAATGAGCGTCTACGCATAGCAGCAACAGACGTCCGTAATCAACTGGACAGAGTATCCAGGGAGCAATCTGTGTCCAACTCACTTTCGCTCACATCTGAACGACTGATCAGATCATAAGAGTCACCAGTAAGTACCACGACTGATCATTTGTTTTTATCTTTTCCAGTCGATGCTACGTTCTGTGAACCAAGTTTTGGTGCAGGGTATTGTGGACACGTCAGAGGCGACGCACCCGGAATTCGAGGTTATGTTAAGAATGAGGACGTACCGCTTGTTATTTTGCAAATTCCGTGAGCATACGACACATGTGCCGGCTAGTATCAAAACAAAACTTCCATTCGAATAGCCTTTGTCTGATAACCCTAAAAACAACAGACACATTCTACTCTTTGTAGAAAAGCTAGTGGTTCTGGTTCACAGCATATTGAACGGATAGTCTAACCACATTCCTACATCAGAAACCTGATTGCTGATCTCCTCATTCGAATTGATGCATCTGTTAAGACAGGAAAAATAAGTAACAAACTCCAATGTATTGACAATGAAGGTCAGTTACTGGTCATTTTGAACGAGAATATTGCAAGGTGTACTGTAAAGACGCACGTGTAAGAAATGAAGCGATCATGAATTTTGTGCGCCCGAGACTTCATAACACACTACTTCATATCGAGGCTTAAGTTTCAGATAAGGCACGCAGCGCATGAGATAAATTAGATTTGCAAGGAGTGTGCAATTGCAGCTGTGGCTACTAACAAGTAACTGCACAATGAGACTTACCTCGTTCATCCTGTTCGTTTACATCAACGCCTTCCTTGACAAACTGTTTCAAAACCTCCAAGTCACCACTTTTGACCAAAGTGAGCAGTCTTGACAAACTGGGCGGAGTCTTCACAACACTCGGAAACGACCCAGTTGAGATCGCTGAACGTTCACGGTTAGCTCCACAGTTGTGCGAAGTTGAATGGGACGCTTCTGAATCGCATAACCGACTTTCATCCGACAGATATTCATGGGAATAACCTGTTCGACACATATTCGGATGTGGTGCGAAGTCGTCACGCTGGTGCTGTCCATGAGATGGCCCAGACGATTCTTTATAAGTGTTCACTCCTAGTGGACTAATTGAAGTCGGGGTATGAACTGGATCTGCATTACCAGAAAAAGAAACATATTAGGAGGTGCTGTAGATAATGAAGCCGGATAACAATGTATGCCGTTAAGTAATAGAAGACTCCACAAAGCAGGCTGTAACTCATAGGGAAATTGAAACTACGTGGTAAAAAAGAGTAAGCCACCTGACTTCAAAGGTCCTACAAGACTCCAGACCATCAACTGATACTGAAATACAAAAAGGCAGTGTGCGGTTAAAAGGCAATTGCAATGAGAACGTATCTGCTACGACATAAAAACCTGATGTGTTGCCGTGGACCGCCAATCTAAATATCGTAAGGTGAACTAAGTTATAGTCGTGGGATATCCGTGTAGCGCCATATCATGCGGAAGACAGTAAGCGGTATAGAAAGCTCCCGATGTTAGTCCAGCTGGACATAACGAAGTAAACATTCACAAATTTACTGCTAACAAACTGCTGGGATGTATACTTCCAAATTTCTGCTTTAACGTAATCTTACATGTTGAAATTTTACATTCATGTGGCAAGTGAGATATATATTCTGTGGAAGACTGAACAGACTACCACAAGTTGAACATTGGCAACCATAAGATAAACCACTACAATAAAACGGAAGCGATATATGCATCCCGCTTGCCAAAAACGATCATTTAAAATAGCATAAACGTTTACATTTTATCAGGTCCGCGATGTGAGACGCTCATCCGCTATCCAAGAAAGAGGGGAAAAGTATTGATACGGATGCGTTTAGTGATCGCCGGAACTCGAAATGAGTTTGTATTCACAGACTGGGTCCGAGACTGTCAACAAATGAGGTCCACATCATCGGTGATTAAACATATTCAGTGGGCAACTGTTTGAACGGACCGTTGCAAACGGGAATAAATGTGCGAAGCAGGAAACTGCAATGACCCGCCATCAACAAAATACGTTGTGGATCATCAGAGGATTCATGAAAGTGAAGTGTGGTTGGTCCTCATGCCCGTTTCTACGCTGACAAACAAGCATAAACACGTACGACTGAAAGAAGGTGCATGACAATGCACTTGATTTTATAGATCCATTCATTCGTTAGTAACAGTTATGAGCTTGATGAGAAGGTACTGTGACTCGGGTCGTCACTCATCACAACAGCGAAAGGATATGAACCATAAGAAAACTTGCAGGAATAAAAAGGTAAAACATAACAATTAAAGTTGTAGATGTAGACACGTCGCTGAGTACAGCCCGGTGCCGTCTCGTATCATCATCATCATAATCATAATCATCATCACAGACAGTAGTTCACGCTGATGCTTAACTGTCACACAACCACGAGAGAGAAAACGAACCCTGTACAGAAAGAGAGAAGAGAAAGGGAAAGAAAGAGACCTAACTATCGAAAATATCTACGTCTATATTCAAACATTCAACATCAAGATACTTACACCTTGCAAACCAACAACCAAGCTGTAAGTGAAAACAAGACGCCATCAGCAAGACAGCTTCCTTACGGCTTTCACTGCCCCGCGTCATTAAATACATTTACTTCACAGTCAACTCGGTCAAACAACGACAACATTTACGCCACCGAACCCAATTACACCCCATCTCACCTAACGTCTCCAGCCACCGGCTCTGTGAGTCGCGAGGTCACCAGCTCGAGAGAAGAACCAAACCTACAGTGGCTAATCTTCTGGTGAACAACTTCGTTTTTCCACTATAGGTCACCATCTATCCACCTTGCACCTTACACAAGTCGGCGGCAGTCTCGGCAAACAGTGATCGGTGTAGCACACGACTAGCTGACATCTTCAATACATGGCCTGGTCATCTAAGTCTGTGCAAATGTAAGAACTGAGCAAACGAACTCGCTTGGAAGTCACCAACAGATACCTGCTTCCAAACCTCTTCGTTGCTTATTCGTTGATGCTATCCGATGCGAGCGATCGAACGCAGACATTAGTGGTCAAATACCTGAAGACATTTTACGTTTTCTACTCTGAGCGGTCACGTTTCGCTGCTGTATAGTAATACAGTCTTTAAGCCTTAGAGGGATGCCTCTGTCACCAGAGGTGTCCCAGATTGGTGAATACCGCCATAGTCTTAGAGGTACACGGTTTTATTTCATTCCCTGCACCTGCGCCGTCGCTGATGCAGCTTCCCAGGTACACACACCAGTCAACAGCCTCCACGACTTCATTATCCAACACCAAATCTACCTGATCACAGCAATCTTGCAGAGTCATTTTGCATTTCGAGGTTATGAAGCGCCTTCCGAAATATTTAGCACTGCTTATGCTGTTTGAAAATTTTCAAACTGCAACACTTTGTCGTCACGTAGGGAAATGGACATCCGTCATTGCACGTCGGCTGTAAAACGCAATAGGGCTGTTGGCCCATATGACGTCGTGCTGACAATTTCTGAGAATGGGAAGGAGTACTAACGCCTTGATTCATTTGCATCAACTTGCACGAACGACGAAAAACATGCCTGTTTGCTGCAATCATTCGATGACATTCAAGAAACGGGTCAGTCGCCAGTACGGGAACCACTACAGGACTAGCTTAATCCCAATAATTACTAGGGTACTGGTATCCGCCTTACTTCGTCGACTCGTTGCAACTCGGGAGGCAGAAATTAGGAATTGACAGGAAGGGTTTCATCCTGGACTAAGATGTACTGATCAATTTTTTACTCGTCATCAAAGTTTACACCAACGTCATGCATACCACAGGCCAACAACTGCCGTATTTCTCGACTATAAAGGTTTGTTCGATTCAGTAGATCGATCTACACTTTTTGAGTGACTTCAACGCAGGGATATACTAACCATGTATGTGAATATATTATCTGCGCTTTATTATTAAACACTCGCCAGGTTTAAGGTTCATGATGAATTGTCTGACAACTTCGACACCAAGATCGGCATACGTCAACACTGTTCAATTTCAGCACTTTTGTTCAATTTTGTCACAGATTGTCTGTGATGCTGGAGTGCACTATCTTTCGAGTGGAAGACTGATTAGTATTGGCTACGCTGACAACACTTTTTGATCATTTTCAAGCAGCAGACACAACGCTAGATGCTATTTCGCGTTTTGCCAAATACTTCGGAACAGGCCTTGCAGCCTCAAAGTACTTCTGAGGCTGTTGTGATTACGCAAATTCAATGTTAGACAGTGAACGTATGGAGGTCGTTGACCGGCTTGTGTGCCTAACAAATAGCATCCGTGGAGGTGAGAAGAATGGAACAGAAGTTCGCACATCCAAAGACAGGATAGCATTTGTCAATCTGGGACATATCCAGACATCCCTCTGAGCCCTAGGGGACGGGTATATAAAGGGGCAGTAAGGGCTGTGCTAATTTATAGAAAATGTTAACTGTCCTTAGTTATCTGACTATCAACGTCTGCGTTCGATTGCTCGCATCAAGCGGTACCAATGGGTAAATAACGAAGAGGTTAGGAGGCGGGTAATCGGTACTGGTTGCTAAGCGAGTTCTCTTGTTCAACCTTTGAGTTATCACGGACTTAAACGGTTAGATCATTCCAGTTAGTCGCCCGCCATACCAATCGCTTTTTGACGATACTGCAGCCGACTGCCATAAGGTGCGGAGTGGACAGTTAACGACTTGGCGTCGAGAAATGAGATCGTTTATCCAGGGGTTGCTCACTGTAGGTCGACTTCCTCTTCAGGGTAGGGGTCTGGGGACCATAATTGAGACGGCGGTTATTTGGGCTTAGTGACAAGAATGTCGTCGTTGTTTGGCCGTAAAGTAACTGCAATGATGACTATGAGGAAGTCGTCTTGTTGACGTCGACTTATTTTCACTTGTACACTTGTTGTTTGTTTGTCAGATGTAAGTACCTTGGTGTTGAATGTTTGATAATGAACAGTTGCTTAGCATCCACCCGTTTTCCTCCTTTGTTTCCTGTTTAGGGCTTACTTTCGTTTTTCATGGTTCACGACAGTTGAACAACAGTCAGAACCAGTGATGTTTTGCTTTCTTTGATGACGGTGCTGTCCAGACTGAGCAGACTTAAGCAATATAGCGCCAAGGTGTACACCCCATGGTATATCAATATTCATAAACCAAATCGTTACCAAATCAGACAGTACTGCAGACTGTGTACTTTAACCGAAATGAAATCTACGAGGTATACCAATTTGTCGATTGCCACCAAAGCTATGCTTACTTTTTCGAGCGAGTCAAAGTGATGAAGGCATTTTTATCAGGGAATAGCCGGTTCTGTTTTCCATGATTCCTGGATGAACGGACCGTCGCCAAGATGTAAATGAGACTGTATGTGAAAAAAGATGGTCCACGAATTTACAGCCTGCTGTAATGACTTTAAGGATGCGTTCAGCATTTTGAGGAACAGATCAACCGGCTTAAGGCAGCTCATTCACTTGTGAATAATGGAGACTATGTGATTGGTAATGAAAATGCAGAGGATCCTTCGTCAAACCCAGTGACTTTGGGGCTTAAAATACTGAATCATCATAAAGCACCTGCTTCCTAACGCTTTCCTCGGGCAGCTTATGAAGATGTCAGTGAAAGATGGTTTTCTCAATTGACCACCTTCCTCCGCTCCATATGGGAGACGGATTGAGAGCCCAAGGACTGGTGCTTACTAACAATCATCCCTATTTTCAGTAAAAGCGTCAGGCATTAACCTTATCTCTATTGCATCCAAGATGCTCACTGATCTCATAATGCGACCGATCATAAAACTCAGAGAGAGCAACGGGTTTAGCTGTCAAATCTTCAGCTGGCGATGAACAATGGGACATTAACACCTCTTTCTTCAGTCGTGGTATTTTTGCACCAGAAGGCTGCTCAACAGCCCAACATGATCTTCATGGCTGTTTTCGTCGCAAAGGAGTTTCAGTGAAGTACATCAAATGTTTGAAGTAGCAAGCAGTCTGTCCTGAATGCAGAATGTAAAGTTGGGGACAACCATCTCCAGCGCACTCCATGTCAACTGGTGTTCGAAAGGGATGTCCTATCTTCCACTTCTTCAAATTTTCGATGGATATTAGGAAAAACCACTGAGACACTGTTGAATCGATTAAACGATATTCTACGTCTGTACGGTATGCTCTTTGTGCATTCGAAGTGTAAAGTATTGTTAGGATATTGGGTTGACATCAATCTCGTATTTGTTACTACAGAAAAGGCCACTCGAGACTATCGATCGCAGCATCTACATGGGTGGTGTCATCTTATCAGCATGTGATGAGGTGTCCGAAATGATAGCCGAAGCAGGCAGTGCATTCGCTAGCTTTCGTTATGTGGTGTCATAAAAACACTCATTTGCCTATTAAAGAAGGGTGTACGATGGACTTGTGCGCTCAGTTTACCTCTAACGATCACAGATTTGGTCCATTTATGTGGAAGATATACCTTGACTCTCAGTATTCCATCAACGGCGTCTCCAGCAGTTGGCAAGTGTCAAATGGGCTGACTAAGGTCAATAACGTAACAGTCCGTCGGTGTGTTTAGGAAATGTGGGAGTTCGCGACCGACAAACGAAATTGTGGAGATGCACAGTCTTTTCCGGTTGGGTCACGTAGTATGCACGCCGACAGAGCGTCTGCTACACCCAGCACTGTTCAGTGGGATTGCTATGAATCGAAGAAAATCCAAAGCGGCTGGGCGATGATGTGACCACGAGCTATGAACGACTTGACCGATCCATTAAACAAGGTCCGTAGATGCCTTCTATCTTAATGAGTTGGTGGATTCGAGACCACATTCACACCGCTGGCTAAAGACATTCTGAAATGACAGTGCGTCGCAGTCAATAAGGGTCCTGTGTCCGTAAATTTACTTGCTTTTCTTTTCCATGAAACTCAATCATTTCTGTCGGTTTGTTTCCAATATCCTACTTCTCTTCGCCACACTTTGATAACTATATATTACTCCTCTATTAAGTGGACCACAGTCATGATAAACGGCAGTTTCAACTATGATACTCACGCGCGCAGGTGGAAGTTGAACATGACGGTGGTCATAACGACTAAGCGACCGTTGGTTAGCCTTGAACAAGATCGAGTGCGATGCTCCTCGTTGTACATATTTTAAAGGATTCTTCAACGCTTCTCGGGTACCAAGTGGCAACAGAACATCTTAACGCGAAGCAAATACGGCTCAATGAGGAAGCCAAAAAACTTGGAAACGTCAGACGCCATTTGGCATTTTGGGAACAAGGCTATATAACATCACGTCAGTCTACAAATGATACCGTAAAACCCCAAACAGCACGATGTTTCAGTTTCTAGAGGAAAACTGTTCGCTTTCAATCAATCTACCAATAGTTTTTCAATCTGTTTCGTTCATGAATGCAACTTCTCCTATCCACCGTTTGGTGACAAAGTTGTCCTGACAACATACTTTGTTAAGGGAGCATCGAGCTTTTATTTTCTCCACTTGCACACACTGATGCATGCATGTTACCAGTTCTGTGTTACCTTCCAAACACTATGAAGTTTATCCACTAGCAGGTGTTATGGATCCTGGGCCATGGTGACCAAAACTACAGGGACGATGACGTCGGCCTAGTTGATCTGAAATACGTGTGCACTCCCGTGCCAATCAACACGACTGATTACAAAGGTGTGCCGACACCGTCTGCTAACCCGACCCGGTTAGAGAGCAAGTTTTTGAGTGAGCCTTTTAACTGGAATTTCCGTGAAAAATTTTATTTCGGGGTTTTGTCTCTGGTTACCTATGTGTGGGATGGTAAGTAATACCTGATATCCACTGCTTGGTTATTAAGAACTACACCAGGTGGCGAGTGAACGCCAAGTTATCAGGTTAGATTACAGTGTAACAAAGAGAGAAAAAATTGAAAGAAGAGTGAGAAGGGATGGAAGAAAAGGTACTAATAGTACATAAAGCCTTAAAGACAGGACATTTTGACGACGAAGCTACTGAATAAAACCTTTAACATAATGAGCTTAATATCACTGTCTTACATTGAACGTTTGAGCTTGTCACGTTTGCTTGCGGAACTTTTCTTTCCAATCAGGCCTCATTTCGAATCCCATCGCCCTTTAAACCACCTGAACTATTGATGGTAACTTATCATGCGCATTTAGTATTCTGGTTGCTGATTAGTAAGGAAACGCTGGTTAATATGAATTGAACACTACTCAAGAATGATTGCGACTTCCGCATTCTGTAGACTCCCATCAACCCACTTTTGTAAAGCAGCGCCACACATTAGTTTCGCACTTGTTACAGTTCGCTAGTAGTGCACAGCTCTACCACAGGAAAGTTACTGACTTCTTTCAAGGCGATCGGGCAACCTGAACACCAATCACAAGTGAACCTGGACGTTCGCATGAAAATTCGGCCGTGCTTAATGTGAGGTCACTGGCACGGTGGCCACAGGGTTGCATCACGAAAACAAGGTCATTGTTTTAATCACGACCACTACCACATTAATGAACACTAAAAAGAGCGAAATTCTTCTTCGAATGAACTGACCGAGAAGTATGCAGAAATATGCGGGTTGCGATCAGCTGTGACTGATGCTCAATCTATATTTACTACTTCGTTTGGGAAATGTACGTTCGTGTTGTGCGTATCTGCGCGCTGGTAGTGACGATCTTCAAGCTGATCTTTCGGCTTCGCACGATCTATTAAACCGAGGTGATAATTAACGCCAGTATCCCAGAAACTCTTTGGCACTTAGAACGTCCTAATGAGATAGCCACACTCCTTCACATCACTCCACTGAGAAGCCTTAATTAATTCAGGTGCACATGATAACACGCCCCTCTGATTTAGGTAGTGTTAAGTGAAACTCTCACATTCCCTCCGAAGTGCCTTTTTAACACAATGTAAGCATGAGGCCCCACGTATCACATCCTATATGCGGCAAGAAATACATCTTGTAAAATAGTGGGAATATCTTGGGTCAAAGCAACAAACGATCTGGCTTCCTGGAAGATTCTGCGCATTGGCTTTCAGATTCAAGGTCAGCTATAATCTAGAGTTCCCGTAAGCTTCCTCCTAACTAAATCGCTTAACATGTTCAGGCTGCCGTTCATCTTGAACACTTAGATCTACTGACATTCATGCGCGCACGAGAACTTCGCAATAGGCATACCAATCGTACTTGTTAGTGGAGACATTACTGGCATTACAATTCTCAACCATAAGGGTTTCTCAGGACGAATAACCCATCCACAAGCACGTGGTATGTACCGATCAGAGCTTTAGAAACGTCATTCACAAAAATGGATACAGAACAACTAACACCAGGAGTGGTTTGATATTCGCCATTCCTAAGAACGAGTTGGCTCCCTAACTCCGGTGTAGAACCTTCGGTCTACCTAAAAATCCGCATCCCCTTCGGAAGGTCCAATGACAGATTATGGGTTTGTAGCTTGCGAAGAAAGTCTGTGACTTGCAGAGTCAAAAACCTTCCTGAAATAGAAATAACAGGGCCTAACTTCATCTGCTTCATCTAGTCATCTCAGCAGTTCAACCGAAAAACAGTTGGTCAGCTGGTCTGCGAAAATCAATCCATTCCCGGTTAAGTGATTCATCAGTCTGTCCCAGAAAGTTTCTTCTACAGTATTTAATAAACAGAAGTGCGGCCTACTGGTCAATAGTTCGAAGGTCGCTCTAGGTTACTACCTTCGTACGTGAACACCACAGCCACAACCTACTAATCACCATTATCATAGACGGCAACCCAGCCAGCACATGGGACGCCCATAGGACGGTCGACCGTCCCCTGAGTGTCCGGCGGGACGATCACAAAAAAGCTGTTTGTGCGCCTAATAAATTAATTAACTGTTAAATAAGTGTAAAACGTGAAGTGGAATACATTATGGACGAAATTGGAGGACATCAATTGTCCGAAAGAACTTGTTTGTCTTCATTCATTGTGAATAATCTGCCGCCCGCGAATTTTAAAATGGCACCGTGGATAGGCTGTGTGATCTCCAAAATGCAGCCGTCACGCCGAAGAAGGCTTTACAAGGAGTTATGATAAGTTTGGTAAGTTTACCGATGAAATGCAAGCAATGTATGTGTTGTTCGTCATGTCTAGATGGCAATATGAAGATAGTATCCGTCCTTTTGGAAACGTGTATTGCAATACATAGGTTAACATGCTAACCTACTGTCTGTGACTAAAGAAGTGGTAGTAAAGCACACTTAGGAAGAATGTTGTACGATTGTTGTTTCATTTGTAATATATGTCGAGTATTTGCGAAGATATGGAATTTCAAACACATCCAGGAAACTTGTATTATTATGGGTCATGTTTGAACTTCGTACAAGTTCAAGATGGCACATCCAGGTTACTCAATATGAATTAGCAAATATCTGTAGTATTATTGCAAAGCTTAGAAAGAATACTGCGTGATTATTAGGTTTCACTCTTGCTCTTCTGGAGGTATCTACGGAGATATATCACTTCAAACTTATCCTTGCAACTGTATCTTGTATCTTATTTACAGGTGACTTATTCATTAGCCAAACAATGCGTGCGAACGTGACGGCGGTTTTTCAAGTACCACGACGACACGGAATATCCGATTGCGGTTACACATTTTCCAATGCAAATATACTTCCACAATAACTACCATATTTTTTGTTGTTGCGTGGAACGCCTTTCCGTTATTTCGCCTTAAGTTGGAGAACTGCTGTGTTAATGACAGTGTAAGGAGTAGCTTCCCCTGAGTGTAATCCGCGAATTGCATGTGGAATTGAAAAATGCTGTATAAACCGTGCTACGCGGAAATTTTTTCTGACCGTCCTGAGTGACACAAAAATGTTCTCTTAGGACGCTCATAGGACACTCATAGGACGGTCGTGCTGGCTGGGAATACGTCAGTGGTTCACACTGATGCTTAACTGCCACAGTCAGCTAAACGACGATGGAAAGACCAGCTGAGAATCGCCAGGATCAACTGGTCAGGGTCCGCAGCCTTGTGCCAACCACAAGGTCACCGATGCAACCTTTAGCTCGCTTCTGAAATGATAGTTCTCTTCCCCTAGAGGTAAACCAGTTTAAAGTGCAAAGATCGCCGGAGATACTCTATAGTTTGAAAAGAGAAACATTTCCGAAAGGCAAACAACAACATAGTTAGATATCTCATTAGCTTGCTGAGCAGCTGAAAAATAAACTCATTAGGTGTAATAGCAACAGTTTCTTAATCGAAGCCTAGCGATTTCGAAAACTTTCGCTGGTTTTAGATAGCCATGCGCTGTTCAGGGTGGGAAGACAACCTTTACTTTACTTTACAAGTCAGCCTTTTATTGGCCGCAAACAATTAGTAGCGCTAATGTTAGAATTTCATTAGTTAACAAGTAAAACAGACAGATAGAATTCTAGCATGAAAATTACGACGGTTAACAGATCTGCGACGCACTTATACCACGACATATTCAATAAAGTATGCGTGTACACCTTCCGTAGACGTTAACTCCAGTTCGGTGAACAGCACATGGACAGGAATCAGCCTAATTTCCTGCTCACCTAAGCATAGGCCTGTAGAATTTTTCTTCAGAAATTTAGTTATGAAGAAATTAAGTGGAATCATTTAGACAAGTTCACAAACCGAACGGCATGCGTCACATAGTAAAACCAAATCATAAATGAAGAGCCAAGAAATAGGTATCGCCAAGCAGTCTAAATACTCAATCAAAACATACCCCCACTGATCCCACTTTCTTCAGTTTCCATCTGCCTTAAAAGCGCAAACTGCTGGCGCTCGGACATTGGGATATAACCACGGGGTTTCGATGAACATTGATTATGCGAAGGTGAATCTTCATAACGCTTCTTTTTAGGCAACGGAATCACTGAATTTGCTATAAATACACAAATTTGAAGGCGTCATATTAAATAAACGGTAAACTGACCATCGTCTTCACGAGACCGTCTCCTATCTTCTCTCATCAAAAACAGTAGCAAAACCTTCGAATCAGCCGCCACAAAAGCGACTACACTAGTTTCACTGGTTTCACTGTTTTTTGCGCAGTTGAGATCATAAACCTTGTGTAGTATCCACACCTCCAGATATTCCGGTAAGATTCAGTAGTACGGAAATCGTGGTTTCAGTTCAGATTCTATCTTGGTTTGGTTGTTGCTCGTCCGCACCGATCACGTGAACTGATGAAATGGTGAGAGTGTGAGGTGTGTTGAGTGTTGAAGCAGCTAACAGAAGTCGGCTACCTAGGATAGTTGCATTGTTTTGTTGCATATCAGTGGAAATGAAAAACTATACGTGGAAGGTAGGAGAAAATGGGAAAAGACGAGAGCAGAAGGAAATGTCAACAATGAAGGTACAAGAAGATATACGTTTTTTTCAGCGATTTCAGCGGTTTGTTCACGGGATCGAGGTTGGAGGCCCAAGTGACCCGGATCCAGTCAGTTTGTCCGTTTCGATGTCAGCGGTTTTCTGTTGACCTGAAAGGCAGCCATTGAAAACAGG